>PVIJ01023708.1:0-13721 GCA_004024925.1 Scalopus aquaticus
CCCTCAGCCTCACCTCAGCTTCACCTCAGCCTTACCTCACCCTCACCTCATGCTCACCTCATCCTCAGCCTCACTTCACCTTTCCTCAGCCTCGCCTCAGCCTCACCCTCGCCTCACCTTCACCCTCACCTCACCTTCACCTTACCTCACCTTTACCTTACCTCACCTTTACCTTCATCTCACCTTCATCTTCACCTCAACTTCATCTTCACCTCACCACACCCTTCCCTCATCCTCACTGGGACCAGGGCCAGAACAGGGCTAGGGCTTCAACCCAGATCTCCTATTTCAAATCCAGGCTCCTGAGGCAGAGAGCAGCCCTGCCTGGAAGGCATGTTTGCAAAGCTGTGCTGTCCGAGGGCGATCAACAAACAGATGCCTGCTGCATCCTCCTCTGAGCACTTTCTCAGGAACAGCCAAGGTACGGCATAGCTGCCCTGCCTGCTCAGTTAGTGCCATTCCGTAAAAACGAAGTCTTTGTTTATTTTTTGGACTCTGGATTGCGACATGTTCATGTGGTGACAGATTTCTGTAAAGTTCACAAAGGTGAGACATTTCAACCTCAGGAAATCTCTCCCTTGCTTCCTACCTCACCTGTAGGTGGGGGTTTTCGCCTGGCCCTGGGCATTTTGGAGAAAGTGGATGTGAGTGCATTTAGTTTGGGATGATGGTCTCCTTCACGTGGCTCACAGTTTCACCCGTGTGTGGCTCAGTTATTGGGGTACCTGGGGGCATGATGACTTCCAGAACATTCCCACCCATGAATGAAGAAGGATGAATCCAGTGAACACAATGGAAAATGATTTCAGTTGCTTGCAGCTTGGAGATGAAATACCCACATCAGGGCCTCCCTGGTGGCGCAGCGGTTAGGCGCTGCACTGTGGAGCTGTCGGCAGTGGCGACGCGAGTTCGAAGCCCGGCCGGGGAGAATCCCACATGGTGCGGCAGACCTCTCCTGCCTCGCCCGCTGCTCCCCTCAGCAGTGTATTTCTGGTCTGCCTGTTCTGCTCCCTGCTCTGGCTCTGGTGAAACCTCTCGCCGCCCCACACCTCTGGCCTGTACCCCAGCTTGTATGTAAAAATAAAAAATAAAAAATAAAAAGAAATACCCACATCAACTAAGACGACAAAAGTCAGCATGGACCCTGCACCAGGCGTCAGACTGGGTGTCGCCACCCATCGTGGGGGACAGAATAGTTCCTGCATGAGAGAACGCGGCCTGCCCTGAATTCCTACAGGTAGGAAGGAAACAGTCCACCTGTGTCCTTCCAGAACATGCACCGCAGAGTCCTTGCTAGACAGAGGGGTGACGGGTCCGGAAGCCCAGAAACGTGCCGGAGAGGTGGCAGTGGCAAGGCCAGCGGCCGCCTGCATCGAGTTCCTGCCTGACGTGTTCGTCAGTCCTGAAATGTGTGACCTGTGATTCGAGGCTCCTGAGGTTGGGGAGTTATTGCCCACGGTAGCACCCAGCTTTGACTTTGTAACTGTGGTGGTTTTTTGCAATGAGCGTGTCCCTGCCAACCGCAACATCCTCTGCCGAGCCCGGGCGGTGTGTAGAGAAGAGGGGTGCCTGGTCCGCCGCTGCCCCCTGAGCTCCCAGCTGGCTTGCCTCTCCCCTCCGGCTCTTCCGAAGAGAGGAGGGCGCCTGCGGGTGCGGCAGCCTGAACTCTGAGCTTCCTCATGGAGGGGGCAGTCCAGAGCCCAGAAAGCCTTTCACGGAATCCAAAGCACCGGCAGACAGAGGCGTGATGCAGGGATTGGGGTGAGAGAGGTGGAGGGATGGGGAGGGGTCTTCCCAGACGGCCCCTCTCCCCCGGCCCCCCGTCCCACCAGCTGCCCAGGTGGTGTCCCCAGGGCAGGCTAGGACATTGCCTGGTGGGAAGCAAATATTAGTCTGCATATGGGTTACCCAAAAGATGGCCCACGGGGGGGGTGGGGCGGCCCCCCTCGCCAGGGGAAGGAGAGCTTCCGGGGCAGCGAGGGGTGCAGCTGGTCAGCCCCACCCCAGCTGCAAGGAAACGAGGGACCCTCAGGAGGCGTCTGCCAGAGGCGGGCAGGGGCTGGGGTCCCACTGATCTCTGGCCCAGTGAGGCCGGCCTGGGCACCAAGGAGATGCGGGCTCTGTGGGAAGGGTCTAGAAGTCAGCTGGGGGGTCTTGACCTGGATAAGGCCACAGTCCCCTGCCTTTACCTATGGGCAGGAGACACCTGCCTGGAAATCCAGGGCGGGGGGTAGAGCTGGGAGCCCACTGAGGGCCCATCCTCCCTCCCCTCCCTCCCCTCCGGCACCCAGCCCCTGCACTGTCCTCGCCATGCCCTTCCCGCCTGTCCCTGCAGCTCCGCGGCCCTCCCTGCCCTCCCCGCCCTCCCCGCTCCTCCACACACCACTGCATCCCTGGGGTCACTCAGTGATGTCTGTGACGAGGGGCCTGCCCGAGGGGAGGGGAGGTCGCCGGGGCCTTGTTTGCCGTGTCCTCAGCATGAAGCACAGCCAGCTTTCTTCCACGCCCGCAGAATGACCCGAGACCACCCCGAGCATTTATAATTCTCCCCGTGTCAGGCAAGTCTCTAGTGCGGTCTGCATTTGCAGAATCTGAGATCCGCTTTCTCGAACTTTGTAAGCAAAGTCATTTTATCTGTTATGAATTTAATTAGAATCCGTGTTCAAGTTCCTCATACAGAGGTGCCCCTCCGCCTCCTCCCTCTCTCCCTGCCCCCCTTCTTTCCTTCCTTCCCTCCCAGATACATGCGATTGGCTGGGACAGCTGCAAAGATGCGGGTGTCATCAGCGCAGGTGGCACAGGTGAGGGAGAGGCTGGGGGAGACCAGCAGCAGGGAACTCACAGTCCAGCCCTTGACCGCACACACCAAAGTTGTCACAGCCACGAGTGAGCAGGCAGAAGTGGGTTCATGCCCCAGCTGTGCCCTGGCTGGGTTGCCCAGATGTGGTGTTGTCAGGCTCTGCCCCAGAGGGAGGGCACCCAGCACAGGGCCTGGCCCAGAGCACTGCCCTGGAGAGGTTTGTTGAATGAATGAGTGAGTGAATCAAATTTCCCTGGGGGTCGTTGGTGGGGACTTCGGACTCCTGTAGGAATTAGAGGTGGGGGCCCAGGCTTTGCTGCCTGTGAACCTAAGGCCTCTGCCTCCAACCCAGGTCTCCCCAGGCCTAGGGGCTGTGAGGGAGCTCACCCAGCAACGGTGCCGCCAAGAGATAGTGGGAGAACCTGCAGGCAGTGGGGGAAGAGAACCCTCTCCCCTTGCTGGGCCCTTGTCTGCGAGCCCCCCTGCCCTCCTCAGGAGGCCCCTATGAAACAGGCCTGTCAGGGTTTAGGGCCAACATCTTATTCTCGGCAAACTCCTTTCACCTCAAGTCTGAATGAGATGAGTATTTCACCCCCTAGTGTAGATGGGGAAACTGCCCCCATTGGTTAGGAATCAAGTTCAGATGCAAAAGGAGGGGCTCCCCTAGGTTCCCAGGACTCCAGGCCGGTCTTCCCGGGGAGGCAGGAAGGGGAGGGCACAGAGAAGACAGAACCCCTTCCAGCAGGGCCCCACGGCCCCCATCACCCGGCCACGCCCTTTGGGAGCCCGCGTTGGGAGTGTGAGAACCAGAGGCGTTAGAATGCAGAGCCCCCGGCCACCCAAAGCCTCAAATACCTGGTGGGGCCAGAAAGCTGCATATTTAGTGGAGCCCCCCCACCGACAGCCCCCCCACGCCCTGCCCACAGGACACTGAGACCTCTGTCCCATAGAGCCACAGCTCTGTGTGGGGTGACAGCACATGGATTAGCCCAGGGGAGGCTAATTGTTTCCTTAATTGGCTGAACTCCCTGTGAACACGGTGGGGAGCCTGCTGGGAAAGTCTCCAGTTGTCGCTGCGCAGCCCGGGCTGGTTTGCTCGTGGCCAATACCAGGCGCTGGTGGGGCTTCCCTGAGCTGCGGGCTGTTCCCAGGCAGGCGGTGGTGAGAGCTGGGCCTGCTGCCGGAGGCCCCTGTGCGCCTTAGGAGTGGGGGCCTGCTGCTGCCAAACCCTGCACTCATTTCCACGGCCCCTGCCCACCGCACATGCCTGGTGCTGCCGGCCCCCATCACCCGGTCATGCTGCCACTCAAGCCCTGCGCTGACAGCTCAGTGGCCACCTCTGGGCACCCTAGAGGTCAGGGGAAGAGGAAGGGACGAGACATCCCAGGTTTGGGCATTCCCATGCCTACCACCAGGTGGCGCCATCAATACAGGACTACCCGGGGACTCTCCTGCCATCAGGGAGGGGAACGGGGTGGACCGTCCAGCAGGACCTTGGATGCCCTGGTACTTGGCACCCAAGGTTCCCCAGGAATTAGCCTCCTGGTCTCTCCAGGGACACAGCTGTGCCAGGGTTCGAGTCTAACAAGGCCTCGGCACAGGGTGAACGAAGGATACGTGTTGGGAAATGATGCTCCTTTGTTTTTCGGTTTTCCCCAGAGTTGCAGGATTGTTTCAGTGTGGCAGGCTGGGGGGCACAGCGCTCGCTGCCACCTCCTCCAGAGCTAGCAGGAGAGTCTCGTCTGACCAGCACGCGTCCGGGAGGGAAGTCCTGGGCGCTGGCCGCAGGAAACCAGGGCCCTCGTGACCTCAGTGGACATTCACTTGACCTTTCTCTGTCACTAAAGTGTTAAGATGAGGGTTATGCCGCGGAAGTTCAAGTCCTTGTTCACCTGCTCGCTGTGTGGCCTTGGGCAGGGGCTCACCCTCTCTGAACTCGTTTCCACCCCTGTAAGTCACACCCACCCGCAGGAGGTTTCTGTGAGGACTGGAGTTGCCGGGACTTGGGGACCTTTAGAGCTGAGATTGGCACGAAACAAGCGAAAACACGGGGCAGCTTGAGCTCCGCCACCTGGCCTCCCGGGGGCAGGAATCTCCGGCCCCAAGCAGGGCAATGGCGTCTGGGTGGGTCTGCCTGCTGCTGGTGCAGGGAGCCCGCGCTGTCCTGAGAAAGAAGGCTGGTCTGCGTGGGCCAGCCCAGCTCACGAACAGGGGGGTGGCCCGGGCCTCTGGTCAGGTCCACGCCCAGAGGGGGCATCGGCTGCTGGAAGACGCTCGGTGTGGAAAGGGGGACTTGAAGGCAAACCAGACCAACGCGGGAGGGTCTGCCCTCCACGGGGGCACTGAGGGGGAGGACGGAGGGGAACAAGGCGCCTGGCCCCGGGCCCCAGGGGACCCCAGGAGAGGCCCTTCTCAGCCTCCAGTGCGGAGGTTTGCTCTGAGGGGTTCCTCCAACTAGGGGCCCCTCCTGGGGCTGGAGTCTCGGGAGGAAGGAAGTGGCTCCAGCAGCAGCTGGGTGGGGGGAGCGGCCGCTTCTCCCCACGCTTCTGCTTCCTGTGAGGCCGCACGGCCTGGAGGAGCCGAGAAGGAAGGAACCAGGCTGGCGACCAGGGCCTCCCGCTGCCCCTGCCTTGGGTGGCCCGCTCGGGGCGCTGGGAAGGCCTGTGGGGGTCACCTGGGGCAAAGCTGCGCCTTGTGTTTCGTGCCCCCACCCCGCCCAGCACACAGTAGGCACTTAATAAGGGTACGTGGGACCAGGCTGAGGCAGCGGCTGTGGTCAGTCTGGACAGCATCAGTCTTTGTGTGACAGGCGCCTCTGAACTGCAGGGGCCATCTGCGCCCCCCGTTTCCTCCTCTTCAGGGTGGCCACGGCCTCCAGGAAGCCCTCCTGAACACCCCATCTCTTTTGGCCCCCCTCTTTGTTGTTGCCCGGTGGAGGCCAGCGGCTGGAGTGGTGCTTGGGGCGCAGAGGCTGGGGCTGTCCTGGGTACGTTGTGTGGCTGTGGCCCTGGGTAGACACTGCCCTGTGGCAGCTGTGGGGATGCCCACAGACCGTGGCCCCCTCTCACCTCGCAGGACCCCTCATCTGCTGACGGACGCGCCCGCCAAGGAGAGAGAGGGAAGTGGACGTGGACACAGCCGCAGGTCGCCGCCCGAGGCTCTCAGGTGACAGAGGGACAGTTCTGACGGGAAGGAGCTTCCTGAGCCAGCCCTCGTTCCTACGCCCCAACTGTTGGTCCTGGACCCCGCTGACACCCCACCAAGGCCCCGCCCTGCCTCTCCCCAGGCGTCCGTGTGGCTTTGGGGGCCATTCAGAAATCCAGCGTCCCAGGACCTCCCTCTCCCCTTTCCAGTCGCCTGATCTAAGCCCCGGGGCCTCCTCCCAGCCCAGACCCGCCACCTGCTGTGGAGCCTGCTGCGGGCCAAACCCAGTCAGGCACCCCCTTCAGGGCTCTTCCGCTCCCCGGGAGCCCTGGCCAGGACCTACGAACTCATGCTGTGCCTGGTCAGGCTGGGCCGAGGCCTCAGGGGTGGCCGGCGCTGACATGGGGGGGGCCCAGCCCCCGCAGGCCACAGCCTGGAGCAGGGGCAGCTCCCACGGGCTTCGTGCGAGGGCAGGGCAGCCCCAGGGGGTGGGCGGCCACCTCCTACCCGGGCAGCTTGGCACAGGCCTCGGTGCCAAGTTGTAAAGAGACTCGGAGAGGCGCAGCCCGTTCCTCGGGAGCCTCCCTCCGCGCGGAGACATTGCCGCACCGTCTATCACCATGGCATCGAGGTGCTCAGACAGCCTGCCCCCCAGGAGCGGCGAACAGCGTGAGGCAGATTATCTGTGTCTCGCTGTGACAGATGCGATCACGGCTCACGGTGCTGGTGACGGATCCGCAGTCGATACGCTGGGGTCCCGCCACCCCCGCCACTGGGAAACGTCTTCCCAGAGCAGCCCCTATCCCGGCCTTCCCGCTCTGACTGCTCCAGAGCGGAGCGGAGGGAGATCGCGGGGTGAAGGGTGCCACTGGGCCCTCCTGCCAGGGAGGGGGAGCAGGGCTCGGTCTGTGCGTGGTGGCCGGCTGAGCCCCGCCTCAGAGCCCTGCCCCATCCCTGGCAGGTTGAGCAGCCTCTTCTGGGCCACGGGGTCTCCTTTGCAGTGTTGGGGGAAAGGATTTTATCTGGAGGGTTCGTGGGCACTGATGGAGAAAGGAGGCCAGCGCTCCTCCTTCCCTTTCCGCCACCTTCACACCTGCCTCCTCTGCCCCCAGCCAGCTGGGGCCTGGTGGCCGGCCGAGGGCAAGGGGTCCCCCGTGTGCTGGGGAAGTGGCCGGGGCAGCGGTGGTTGCCGTCCTGCAGTGGTGCTGAGGTGAGGTTGGGCCAGAGGGAGAAGCAGTTTGCGTGTCTCCTGCGGAAGCGGGGGCGAGCTGGGCTTTAGGGAAGCTGCAGGGAGGAGGGCACGTGACGTGGGTGGCAGGGCAAGAACCTGCTGGGCCTTTGCTGGGGCTTGGGGGGCTCAGGGCTCTCGCTGCCCCCTGGGAACGGGTGGCTCCAGCCCTTCCCTAACAGCTTGCCCTTCTCCCTCAGACCCCGGCCCCTGTCCGGAGCTCCAGGCCAGTTCGCACCCCCCAAGCCCTGCTCTTTGAGGAGCGTGACCAGGGGGGCTCCCGAACTGTGCCTGAGGGGAGTGTGTGTGGACATGGTCAGTAACAGTGTTCCCGAGGGGACGCGACACCAGGCCTGGAGTCACAGGTGTTAATCCTGTGGCCCCGTGGCACCGGTGTTTCTGGAAGGGTCCAGGAGAGGACAAACCCATCAGCCCTTGAATTGGGAGGCCAGGCCCCCACCCCCACCCCTGCTGCTCTCCTGGCTGCTGGGGTGGGGGCCAGGCCCTGCCTGAGGTGGTTCCCACGGCCTGAGGGAGGGAAAGTCCAGGGTGATGGAGAAGAGGTTGAGGAGGGCTTGAGGAAGCCGGGGGCAGCCAGGGAGGAGCTGGGAGGGGACTGGAAGGGGAACTGTGGCTGCCAGCTCAGGCTGTCCGCCCGGGGGCTGAAGAGGAAGGAGGGACGCGGACCGGAGGCCCAGATGGACGGCCGGCCTCAGAGGCGGGGGGCCCCACTGGGCCCCCCGTGCCCGCCCAGACTCCACCTGGTCCCTTGGCTGCTGGCTTTGCTCCTGCTGGCCGGGCCCCCGCACCTGGCAGGTAGGCCACCCTGCGCCCGGCTTCCTCCTGCGGCTTTCATCCATGTGCGGCTAATTCCGGGGCGTCTCCCGGGATTTGCTGGTTGCTGTTTGAATATTGCAGACTTCACAGGGGAAGCCTTCAGGGTCCCCGAGATGTTTAGTGACTGCCTCGCAGTGGAGGTGGCTGTTGAAGGGGTGGGAGCAGGGCTCTCCGAACTGCCTCCACAGCCCCCTCCAGCCAGGGGTGGCCAAGGGGTCATGGGGTGGGGGCAGGGCAGCCCACCGCCTAGGGCGCCTCAGGGTGGGACCTGTGCCTTGGACCTGCCAAACAGGTGGAGAGGGGACCCCGCAAGGGGAGCCCACGTTGGTCACGAGAGCACCAAGTCATAGGTCACCGTCACCAAAATGGGTGGCATCACCCATTTCCTGAAATACAGCCGGAGGTTCACTTCATTACTTTACGGAGGAAGCCAGGTCTTCCAGGGGCCGGTGCTGAGCCTCTCCCAGGTCCCAGGCACCTTCAGGAGCTGGAGGCCCAAGTCCGCCCTGGGGTGAGTTCATCCAGGTCAGGGACGGGTGCCCCAGAAAGGCCCCTCGCCAGGGCTGCCCATGCTGGGGTCCCTGGCTCAGTCCCTCCCAGGCACGGTTAACCCTCTGTACCCCAGGACCCTGTCACCCCACTCTCCAGGCTCAGGGCTTTTCTTCCTATCTGTTTGGATCCCCTCCCAGCAGCTGCCGGCCTGCTTATCCTGCACATGAACGGTAACATCTGCGTTTATCAGCTAGGACTGGGGAAAGCTCACACTCCCCCCAGCTTCCTCCCAGGCACCCCTTGGCACCATTTAAGAACAGGGAAATGGAGGCCCTGGAGGCCTGTAAGTTGCCCTTGGCAGTGGGCTCTGGGGCTCCTCTCACCTTTCTTTACCGAGACTTTCCCACCATCAGTGGCACCCCCACAGGCCAGGTGCCTCTCCCATGCACCTCCTGGCAGGTGCCCCCCTACCCCCCAACCAGAGATGCACTTTGCAGAGGTGGCTGTCAGCTTGTTGGTGATGCCGTCTTAAGTCACGCTTGGGCATTTTAACTGAATTCCCCTCTTTGTGTGGTTCCTCCTCCCCATAAACAACCCAGTGCATCTATCACAGAGTAGAGGAGACATTTCGGGGTGCTGCCCTGGAAAGTGCTTTTGTAACAGTCTCAACTGCAAACAAACAGCAGATTTTCCCCAGGATTGCAGCAAACGCAGAAAAGGAGAAACCACTCTTTCACAAGAGCAAACATGCCCTCGTGGCCTCCCAGAACCCCATGGGGCAGCAGGCGGCACCCCATTCCTCCTCGTCTTGCACAGTGGGCAGTGGGCTCTCTGTTGCCCCTGCCCCGCCGGGCTGTCCCTGAGTTTGAGGGCTGGTGGCAGGAGCCCTGCCTCTCATCTTCCAGACTTCCCCCGACCTCAGTGTTAGCCTGGTATAAGCAGCTGTGAACCAGGACCCAACCACATCCCTTGGCTCTGCCCATGGGAACACTGGTGTGCGGTCACTGAAGCCCAACGGCAGTGTGTCTGCTGGCTCTGGGGCCACAGTGTGAAGAGGGCATGCAGGCCAGGAGCGTCCAGCTGGAGTTGGAGTCTCGTCCAGGGACCCTGGGCTGGGTCTTCGTTGTTGGACCGCAACTGGCCTTGTCTGGCAGATGGGCCAGACAGCGGTGCTGCTGGCAGCCCACTCTGAGTGTCAGCCACCTGCCAGCCCAGCAGAACCAAGTCCAGCTGTGGCGCCCACCCACCCAGACCCTCACAACCCCCTTGACAAGGCTTTCCCAGCCGTTGCTCACCCTGGGGGGCTCCCGTTTGGGAGCCAGAACTTGGGCCCACTCTGCTCTGCTCTCTGGAGCAGATCCTGTTTTTCTCACACAGTCCGGCAGCCTCTTAGGGTCTCACAGCGACAGCCTCCCCCAGAGGTGAATCCAAACCCAGGGTTCCCTTGTGCTGAGAGCAGCTGCACTCCTGCCCATGTGGGCTGGGCCCAGCCACACTCACTTCTGGGGCAGAGAGCAGGCACAAGTCCTGCTTTCTTCCAGGAACTGCTGTGTGCCCCCAGGCAAATTACTTAACCTTTCTGAGCCTTCTGTCCTCCATAAATGTCAGCCTTCTTCCTCTTCCTGGGCTTCCCAGAGCTCTGGGTTGTATTTCTTTCTCAAATAGCCATGGAGGTGGACCAGCCTCGGCATGCAAGGCCCCGGCCCCGAGGTGAATAAGCCACAGTCCCTGCTCTCAGTTTGAAAACAAGAGGGTCCCAGTTTGCCCTGGACTGAGCCATCACTGCTTTGTCATGCGAAAGATGTTCGCAGCCTGGCCTTTTCCAGCCTGAGGCTTCCTGCAGCTCTGGCCTCTGGCAGGCCCAGCCCCATTTCATCTTTGTTTAATCCCCAGAAAGAGCTTCCTGGCAGTGGCAGAGGGCAGCCCCTCTCAGCTGGTGGCAGGGCAGGGGAGCATGCGGGACAGGAGTTGCGGTGGCGGCCACAGCATGAAAGGGGCGGGAGGCCAGGCCAGAGCGACAGCCTCTGGGAGGTGACCTGGCCTGCAGCAGACGGTGCTCAGCAGAGCAGGCGACCCAGCTCCCCCACGCTTCTGGGTGGATGGTAAATGCTGGTCAAGTTGGGGTTCAGCCGCCACCAACCCAATGTTTTCGTCATGTTCTCTTTTAAAATGATTAAGTAGGGGCACACTGGGAGAGGATGGGGGTGTCATCAAAAGTGTGTCATCAGGGCCTCCCCGGTGGCGCAGCGGTTAAGCGCTGCGCTGTGGAGCTGTCGGCAGCGGCGACGTGAGTTTGACGCCCCGGCCGGGGAGATTCCCACATGGCGAGACAGACCTCTCCTGCCTCGCCCGCTGCTCCCCTCAGCAGTGTATTTCTGATCTGCCTGTTCTGCTCCCCGCTCTGTCTCTGGTGAACCCTCTCGCCGCCCCACGCCTCTGGCCTGTACCCCAGCTTGTATGTATAAAAAAAAAAAAAAATTAAAAAAAAAAAGTGTGTCATCAAAAGTGTGGGCGCCGCCCTGGGCAGGAAGACGGCGCTGGTTCTGGAGCCCTGGGCCCGCCAGGGACACCCCTCTCCCTCCAAGTGCGCCCCCACCCTGAGGGCCAGCCTCCCTGGGGTTCTTCAGTTTCTCCTCGGACTGTCCCTCCATAGACACAGGCCTGGTCTGAGTCCCAAGGGACATCCTGTTTCGAAGGCGCTTCCAGCTGACTGTGGCCAGAATGTGTTTCTTTTCTTTGCAAAAGAGCAGTGGTCACCGCTGCCCTCAGTCCGTCCAGCCCCTCCTGGACCCGTCCAGTGCCCCCTCCCCGCCCCCCGCTCCCCCCTCCCGCTTGTGTGAGGCTTGAGTGGCTCCGAGTTTTTAATGGAGAAAAAGACGAATATTTCTCCACATATGACAATGACCAACAGTCAGGTTTCCGTGTCCGTAAATAAAGTTTTATTGGAGGTGAGCCGGGCGGGGTGCGCAGCTCCTCATGGCCGTGTGTTGGTGCCTCCTGCCCCCTGGGGTTTGTGGGGGCCACAGAGACCAGAGGGCCACAGAGCGTCCGAGGCTGCTCCCCGGCCCTCCCAGAGCTGCAGGGAGCGTCGTGGAGCGAAAGCGCCGCTTCTCCTTCCTCTGGACATGCGGCGCCTTCTTCTAGGTACGCATGATCCACGCGTGCCCAGAGGGCTTCTCTGCGCTGTCCCCTCCCCGAGGACACCACCAGTGTCCAGGGCAGGACTGTGCGCGCTCGCTTGGCTTTAAGTCGTAGATGCCCAGCATGGGGCCTGGCCGGGGAGGCCGGCGCCACACCCAACACGGCGGGCCCAGAGGCGGTCAGAGCAGGCCAAGACGTGATGATGCCAGAGGGGCACCAAGGGTCTGGGGCGCAGATGGGGCTGGGGGCCATCTGCCCTCCCCAAGCCGCCCGCTCCTCACAGCACGGGCCGCTACAAGACCCTCCGGTCCTGTGAGTGAGCGTGGACTCCCGAGGGCAGGCTGGGACCCCCCCCCCCACCGCCCCTGCACCCTATGCGTCTGGGCAGGGCCGTGGTGCCGGGGGTGCAGAGTGGGAAGGGGCTCTGGGGTGAGCCCGGGGAGGCAGGAAGGAGCAGGTGTGAAGCTGGCAGGCACAGCTCGGGCTGTGCTTGAGTCCGGGAGACTTTGGTCAAGTCACCTGAACCCCCAGCTGCTCCCCCTCGTGGCTCTCAGCACACCCCACAGACAGGCTTCCTGCCAAGGGCTGTTGGGGCCTGGCACCTGCCCCCACTGTGGGAGCTGTGTGTTGGGGGTGCCTGGCGGAGCTGGTGCGGTGGAGCTGGTGGGCTTCCGCTCCCCTCCTGCCCCAGGGCCCGGGCTGTGGTGGAGAAAGGGCAGGGCCGGAGCTCCCCTGAGGCCGGGCTGGGCCCTCTTGCTGCCCGCAGGCCAGGGCAGGGGTGCTGAGCAAACCCACCCCTAGCCAAGACCAAGCTTCAGGGGGGCTTTAGTCGGGGCTCACAGAGTCAGGGAGGCACTATACCACCGTTCATAGGGCCCGGGGCGCATTGCTGGAGCTCTGAGGCCGGGCCCCCCACATTCCCACTGCCTGCTGCCCTTTGACAGCACCCCCTTAAGGGGCCTGGTCCTGAGGACCCAGAGAGGAGAGGCTGGAAAATACCCGGAAGACCCCCCATGGTCCCTGGAGCAGACCATCTCACTACAAAAGGGGGTGCCCTTGCTCCCAGCTCCTGCCTTCACCCCCACAGGCCACTTCTGAGCCAGGCTGGGGAGTCCTGCCCCTGAGCCTCGGCTCCCGCAGTTCCCACCCACTGCGCCCCCTCCACCCCCAAGGTCAAACTCAGCTCCCTTCCTCTGCTGCCTTTTCTGGTCCACCTCCCCAGCGCCCATGCACTGATTACCAGCCACCCCCCCCCATGTCCCCAGGGTGACCCCCATGGTTTTGAGCTTGCAAGAGCTCAGAGCTGGGGGGCAGGTAAGCTCACCTGGGGCAGGTAAGGCCAACAGAGCCAGGGAACCCGCCCTTCACAGGTGAGCTGTGTGAGGAAAGCCAGAGAAGGGCAAAGAGAGATGGTCCAGCTGGGGGGGGGGTGGGCTGGCAGGGCCAGGGTCAAGGCCAGAAGCGGCGCAGCCCGTTCAGTGCTGGAGCCAGAGCATCCTCAGGGAGCGCAGGGAGGGGAGAGGCGGGAGGGCGGGAGGAGGCTGGAAGGACAGGGCGGGTCTGGTGGAGACTGTGAAGGGGAGGCGAGAGCGGGAGGGCAATTGAGTGATTTTGCGCCCTGAGGGTACAGGCGCTGGGGGAGGTGGAGATTAAGAGGAGTCGGGGATAAAAGTGATGCCGCGCGGCGTCCGCTGGAAGGAGTTAGAGTGTTGACAGCCAGAAGCATTTATGTTTTAAAAGGAGGCTGGAGGGGGAGGGGGACCGAAGCCCGCAGAATGAATCACCAGTGCCAGGGATTTGGCGGCGGGGCTGCTTCTGCGCCGCAGCGTTTCTCCTGAGTCTCTCAGACGTGAAATATGATCACGTCCCTCCCCAGTTTAGAAGCCGGCAGAGGCTCCCGGGACGCCTCTCGCCCTCCCCCTCCCCCTCCTGGCCCCCTCGTCCCCGCCCTCCTCCCCCAAATCTTTCAACTCCACAGCAGCTCTGGGGTCCCCCAACTAGGTGCCCTGTTTCAAGACTTCAAGAAGCTTCGCGGGGAGACTTCTTGTGTTTAAACCCCTCTGTTCCCTGCCCCCCCCC
>PVIJ01023709.1:0-13718 GCA_004024925.1 Scalopus aquaticus
TTGATTATAAGTGATGTTGAACATTTTTTCATGTATCTGTTGGCCATTTGCTTTTCTTCTTTGGAGAAGTGCCTTTTTAGCTCTTCTGCCCATTTTTTGACTGGGTTATTGGCTTTGTTTTTGTTGAGTTGTGTGAGTTCCTTGTAAATTTTTGTTATCAGTCCTTTATCAGTTGTATTGTGTGCAAAGATCTTCTCCCGGTTAGTAGGGTGTCTGTTAGTTTTGGTTAATGTCTGTTTTGCTATACAGAAGCTTTTTATTTTGGGTAATTCCATCTGTTTATCTTTTCCTTCACTTCCTTCACTTTGGGGGTTGCGTGTTTCAAGATTTTGCTGAGATATATGTCGTGTAGAGTTTTGCCTATATTTTCTTCTATACATTTTATGGTTTCAGGTCTTACATCCAGGTCTTTTTTCCATTTTGAATTGACTTTTGTGCAGGGTGTGAGGTAGTAGTCTAGCTTCATTTTTTTGCATGAGGTTGTCCAGTTTTCCCAGCAACATTTATTGAATAGACTGTCCTTGTTCCACTGCATTTTCTTTGCTCCTTTGTCAAAGATTAGTTGTTCATAGATACACGGCTTTAATTCTGGGTATTCTATTCGGTTACATTGGTCTTTCTGTCTGTTTTCGTTCCAGTACCATATTGTTTCAATTATTATGGCTTTGTAGTATAGTTTGAAATCAGGGAGTGAAATTCCTCCGTTTTCTTTCTTTTTAGTTAGGAGGGCTTTAGCTATGTGAGGTTCTTTTGTGGTTCCATATGAATTTCATCAGTATTTGATCTATTTCTTTGAAAGGATATCATTGTGATTTTTATTGGAATAGTGTTGAATCTGTAAATTGCTTTTGGTAGGATTGCTATTTTGATAATGTTAATCCTTCCAATCCATGAGCAAGGGATGCCTTTCCATCTTCTTGTGTCCTCTTCTATTTCTTTCAACAGTATTTTATAGTTTTCTTTGTATAAGTCCTTTATATCTTTTGTTAGATTTATTCCCAGATATTTGATTTTTTTGGTTTCGATTTTGAAGGGGATGGATCTCTTAATTTCTTCTTCTTCTTCAGATTGGGTGTTTGTCCACCTGTCCTTGCAGTTGTTCCTCCGTGTGGTGTTCAATGTCTTTTCTCTTCTCTTTACTCCAACTTTTCAGTTTATTTTTAAGTCTAAAGCACCCACGGGGATGATTGTATTGTGTAGGGCATCCAGTTCTCCTCAGATCGCCTTCAAAATTAGGGTGTTTTCTGTCCATAAATCAATATTTTGTGGGAGAGCCTAATCCTAGTGTCTGTTCGCCGCCATGTTTTGGGGGCGTGTCTGTTTGCAGCATTTTAATTTTATCCCCAAACTATTTGACTTTCTGAAAATGTCATTTTATTCTTTCTTGCCATGTTTTTGAATGCTGATTTCAGGTTTTCAAAAACTATAATTTTCCTACACCACACCTAGCAACTGTTACACTAGTCAACACTGAGATCATTACTGACTTAAAAAGGCCCTAATCTATAATATCTTGGTGTGTTGAACATGAATATAACCCTGAAAATTATTTATTACCTTTCGTTTTGAAGATATTTCATATAATTCATTTTATAGGTTTCACTGTGTAAATTTATCCAGTAGGATTGCAACAACATCCTAAATCAGCCTAGAATGATGTAATGCTGCATCGCATTGCATAATACCATCACGCACACATCATCCAGAGTGGATTGCATCATTTTCTGATGCAATGCAATGCTACTGCCAGGCAGCTGCTGAAGTAAGCTGACATCAGCAGTGCACTATAGAAAGGCCTGTCAGAAAGGTTGAGCATTGAAAATATTTCAGACTTTGTGCGAGACAGTTTAAGCTACTGTTCCATAGAACTGTTATTATTTTATCCATTTAGGCACAATACAGAACAGGAAGGACTCGCAAGTGTGTTAATAGCGTGGACAATTTCTGCTCTATTTGTGGGAAAGTGACATTTGCCAACCAGAAGAAAAGGATCACTTCTCAAGTGAAGAAGGCTTATCATCTTCACTTCAGATGCAAGAGTGGTGATTAAGACAAGTCTTGAACCCCACATATATGCTGTGCTACATGTACAACACAGCTTTCACAGTGGTTCAATGGCAAAAGACTATCAATGCCATTTGCAGTCCCCATGGTATAAAGAGAGCCAAGCAACCCCATAAAAGACTGTTACTTCTGCTTAGTTCCTCTTCTATTTGGCAGAATAACAAAGCAAAAGAAGCAAAAATAGTCTACCCAAATATTCCGTCTGCACTGAGATGACCGCTTCAACAACTTGCTGCAGGGTGATGTGAAACAAGCATTGAATGCTTTTCGCCTAGTGTCTACAAACTTTCTTGAGAATGTTAGGGCAGAAAACTACAAGGAACTAGTAGAAGACATGCTGATGCAGTATCAGAAACTTGGCTGCAATATGTCTCTAAAGATCCACTTCCTTCATTCCCATCTGGATTTCTGCCCTGAAAACTGTGGTATGGTTAGTGATGAACATGGTAAACATTTTCATCAAGATCGCGGATCAATGGAACAAAGATACCAGGGAAAATGGTCCACGACAACGCTGGCTGACGCTGCTGGATACTTCCCAGAGATGCTCCTGAACAGCTGTATAAGAGACTAGCAAAGAAATCTAAGAAGTAGTCTATGACTGGATTTTTTTACAGGTATTACCCGTAGGCCTATTACTATTGGCATGCATTTCGTGATGTAAACATCCATTTATTGCAAGTTACAAAAAAACTAGAGTCAAAATTAGAATTAGACCGTCATATTCGTGTTGAGCACATAAAAATTCATAGGAAATGACTAATTTCTTTTCATTGACATGAATTTTGTAAAAATTTGTTGACCAGTGTTATGGGTTGAATTGTCTCCTCAAAAAGTTGTGTTCAAGTCCTGACAGTGCCACAGAATGCGACCTTAAATGAGTTAGTTGCAGATATAATTAGTTGAGATGATTTTTTACTGGAGTAGGGTGAACCCTAAATCCATTATTACTGGTATATTTGTCAGAAGATGGAAATTTGGGCACAAAAAGAAATTGATTATGTGAAAACAGAGCCCTAGATTTGGGTAGTGCTTCTACAAGTCGAGGAAAGCTCAGGGTTTTTAGACACTGGGAGGGGCAAGGAAGAATCTTCCCCTAGAACCCCTGAGGAAACATGATCATTCCAAAACTTTGTCTTTAGACTTCTACTGGCCAAAATTCTAAGACAATAAATTTACCTTTTTTTAAGGTGCCCAGTTTGTGGCATTTTGTTACAGAAGCCCTAGGAAACTAATACAGCAGTCAAATGGATTTTCCTAATCATGCTAGTCTTTTCATTTCTTTCACCTCCTTTCCTGACAGGAAAAGCACATTCAGATTCACTTTAATAAAGCAAACATATCTGGCACATGCAACTTGCCAACCCTATAACCCATGATTCTTGCTACTGCTCTGAAAATATTCCATTAGCCTCCATATTTTTACTGGTTCTATTTTTATTGCCTGGGTGTTATTTTTCTTTTCTTTACCTACTCATCATTACAGGATTAGCTAAGGTATTCCTATTGCTTCAGTGAGAATGTCTTTTTTTTTCCAAGTTGGAAGTACACTACTTGTACTTTTTTACAAGAGTAATAGCTTTCACTTTGCCTTGCCTCATAATTAATTGCTTATATGCATATCCCCCGGTATCCCCCAGTATTCCATAGCTCTGCACTTGACTAGGAGATTTTTAAAAACAAAGAATGGTTCTAATTTTCCTCTTCTCTCCCCAGTCTGAAGTTGTTTGGGTTTATCCACACTACCTCTTACACTGGCACTTGTTATTCAATGTCCCTACTTATCTCCCCATTGTTTGTCAATTATAATATAATTTGTTTAAAATCTTTCTAAATATGGGGAAAAATCAACTATAGATCTTTGTGTCATAAAGCAACAGTCTGTCTCTTAAACTTATTGTTACACAATACCAAATATTGGTGTGAAAGCAGAAGGGCCTCAGTAATTTAACCAAGTTTCTTTTGCCTGTTCACAAATGAACACACGTAAGTGCTTTAAATAGTGTTTTTCTCTGGGACTTTTTGCCTATTTGCTCCCAGGGTGACACTCCCTGGCATTTGATACTATGTTGTGACGATCGTGATGGTGAGATATTATGTACAATATCAAGAATCTTACGCACAGAAATATCTATATAAACCAGTTGTAAGCCATTGAAAAGTTAAGATAAAACTAAAAATTACAACTCTGGAATTAGTGACTGCTGTGACTGCTCATTCACTTGGTGAAGGAGCCTGACTCTCAGAAACGTTTGAAAGACCAAGTTTCTTGCTTGCCTCAAGTATCAGTTCTAAAGATACGGAATTGTTTTAGCTAAACTGTAAATACAGAAATCCTGTATTTAAAATCTCATAGTTGTCACCCAGTGAGTATGTATCCTTTTTAAGAGATTTAATTTCACAATCCATGGGCTGGTTATTGGACAATGCAAACAGGAAGTAAAAACAAGAACCTATTCTGAGTAGGTGGTTTTGTTAACAACTGCTTTCTGAAATTAAGCTGTTGGGTGAATTCAATTTCGTATGAAAAGCAACGGTTTTGTTCTTACAGACATTCTGAAGTGTTATTCCCATAGATGCTCTAAACAATCTGGTTTTGGATGTCAATTTATAGGGAGCTGGATTATTACTGTGGATTGAAACAGGAAATTACTTTGTACAGATACACACATACACGAGAGAGAGAGAGAAAGAGAAAACTGATGTTTGACATGGGCAGATTAAGCTGTTGTTATTGCGACAGATGGATGGATGAGGGATGTCCATTTGAAGATATTTCTTCCAAAATGCCTGAAATTTAACCTTTGGAATCAAGACTCTGTGTTAAGCAGATAAGGCACATTATCCTCCTTTAAAAGAAAAGTAGGCTCTGGGTGGTGATGAAAGGGTCATGTATGTAGATGTCACATTATAATACTGAATACCTGCAATTACATATTCTATAAACCAACGTTATCACAATAAAAAAAGAAAATTGTCTTGAGAGGAATATCACATTAAACACCTACCAGCTCAATTTGAATGAATATAATGCCCATCATTATTAGAAAATTGCCATCTTCACAGATTGCCCTGTGCTATCTTATTGGTAGGCACTAACAGAGACTTTCTCTGTCTTGGGCTGTCTTGGGCAATACCCACTAACCCCAAGTTCTTTTTTCCTGGGTTCCTCATCATTCCTCTCTAAGTCTCTAATTTCCAGCTACTTGCTTCCTTCCTAACTTCAAGCTCCCCACTACGCAGTAACTCAGTCTCTTCCTTGGAGAACTCCATTGAGTTATACTGGATAGGTAATAATATATGGTTGGTCTAGTTTTGTTCTGGAAAAAAAAATCCAGCAACATACAAACACCAGAACCTAACTGGAAGCTTATTTGTAAAACTGACATTTTTCTTTGGCATAATTCAGGCCTCCATTTCAGGGAGAAGTCCTCCTCCCTCTGGCACCGGTACTATGCTTCACCCAGGACTGTGTCTTTTCCACATAATAGCAACACTAGCTGCTATTTGTCCAACACTCCTTATGTGCCAAGTACCGTGATAAACTCATGTTTTCCATTTACTTTCACAATGAAACTGTGAAGTATTATCTTCATTCTATAAGTGAAGAACCTGGAGTTCAAAGAGTTTCAATAGCTTGCTTCAGATCATTTATTAAGAGCATCCTGGGTTTCTAGTACAAATCTTGCTGACTCCCCACTGGAACTTGCCTCTTCCTCTTTCCTTATATCCCCCTTCCAAGAATACCTGTCCTGCACATTCCTATTTATTCAAGGCTTAGATTCTTCTGGCCAGGGACAACTATGCTTAGAGAGTTAAGTCTTTGTACTTCTAGTTAAATTAACTTCATCTATAAAATTGAAGTTTTTAGAGTTTTCCACATTGAATCCAGTATCTCCTCATTATTCTTTTCATGTACTGTTGCAGAATGCATTAATAATCAATTAGAGCTGGCCATGATACAACATATTTTCCATCTGTGGACTAGATGGTTTATAAAGTTCATTCTGGTGGAAAGTTCTTTAGGAACATTTCATATAAAATGGACCTTTAAATTGAAATCCATGTCTCATCGACAGATCATAGCCCTATATTGCAGCAGAATTACTTTTTAAAAATCCTATAATCATTTTTTCAAATGGCACATTGTTACTGCACTGTAATTATTTTATCTTACAAGTGGTAATTTGTTAAATGGAAAAATATTTTAAATGTGCAATAATTTGTAACTCTAACTTGAAACTTGTTCCCTTTTTAATATACTACGAGCCTCAAAAAATGGGAACTAGACCCTGTTTCACTCAACCTCTGAAGGCCTTACCTTGAGGACAGCAGAAATGCACTCTCATTTGGTTCTTTTTTTCAAATTATGTTTGAAAAAATATATTCAATGATCTCTAGTACAGCCTGATAATTATGTTACATGATTGTTCCCGCTTTGGGGTTATATGTTGAAGCCTCTACAATGTATGTTTTTATACCATGCATACCACCAGTGCCCCAATAATCCTCTACTATGCTCCATTGGGCTCCTCCCTCCCTCCCTGACTCCCACCCACCACCCTCCCCTTCTTTGCTGCCTCAGTTTTGCAGTCAGAAGTCAAGGAATTATTATTGGTTTGGTTTTGATTGGCCCTTTGTTTTGTTGCTCTATATTCCACATATAAGTGAGACCATCCAGTATTTGTCTCTCTCTTTCTGATTTATTTCACTTAACATTATCGTCTCCAGTTCTAACCATGTGTCTCACTGGTTTCTTTAGAAAGAAACTGCCCTCAGTGTTTTCTTTCACCTTTAGGTAAGTCCTTTTTCTGTTACTGATTTCCTATGCACAGTCCACAAAGTCACTTCACCTTGCTGGATCTCATTTGCACATCTAAGAATGTTGGACAAGATGGCCTACAAGAAAATATCCAGATTTGATATCCTTTTATTTTTGATATGTAAATTAAACCTGATTGTTGCATCTCTTGGGGGGAAAGGGAGGTAGGATGTACAGAAGAGTAAAAAGACCAGGAAAAGTATGGTCCTGACATTTTTATAAAAATCAAAGCTTTAAATTGAAGGGTTAGAACTCCAACAGGTGGGATTTTTGACACTAACCAGTTGGTTGAGGAATGTTTTTGAGGGTGAGCCATTCCGACATTTCCTGAAATTTATCTAATTCACATTCTCTGCTTTGCAGTTTCTCAAGTTCATCCTGAGGTTTGATGGACAATTTGGATCACTGTCAGACTCAGGTTTTGGGATTTGCTTTATCTGAGTGTATAAGAAATGAAAAACACAGTTTGCCAGTGGGGAAGTGAAGTTACACAGAAACTGAATCATGGTAACTGGTTAGACTGTCAGACACATTGTTAAGTTACTAAGGAGAATGATAGAGGAAATTCTTTCCTGATAAATTTATACCTCCATCTGTCATCAATGACATCATCAGTATACTGCCTTGGGAATATGAGATTTCTTTTAATTTGATAATTATGATTATCTTTTGACTACGATTTTCTTTTCCTTAGCTTCTAGTGAGACCTTCTTAGGCAGCAGATTCAATGATCTCTAGTGTAGCCTGTGTGATTTATACTTTTCCATGTTTGAAAGACACAGTGATAATTTGTTACCATCAATGAAAATCCTGTATAGTGCTCTAACATTACTGCAGTGCCCCCCTACTTTTGGGAGAAGGGGAGATTTGCCTCTAGATACAACCACAGTCAAATTACTTAACATTTCTTGGTTTCCTCATTTTCCTCATTTAAGAATTAAAGATGAACCATACTTACAGGAAACCATGTGTCATAGCAAAAATGTACACACCTTGGGAATTAAGAGACATGTATTTTTCTCCTGGCTGTACCATTAAGTAGCTAGTTGTAAATTCCTATTCAATTTACATACACTTTATGACTCTCAGCTTAGCTGCATATGATGCTTGTCATGTTACTACCCAAGGTTATTACATGAAAATTCTGGAAAATTACAAAGTGCTAGTCAAATATATGGTGAGTAATTTTAGTCTTATATGGTCATAGGAAAATTATTTTCTACTACAATAAATTTGTTTTATTACTTTTCTTAAGACAAATGTGGTTTATGCCTAATTTTATTTTTTTTCTTACATCATTGTTCATCTTTGTACAATATTTGATTTCTCCTCTCAGGTATACTCCCCATAATTCTCCCACCACCACAGCACCTGTGAACCATCACCATAGACTCGTGTGATCTTTCTCCCTTGTTTTGACCCCTCCCTCTTCCCCTCCTCTGTTGTATGCCTCAGATATATGGTTTGCCTGCCAGTTTTGTCTTTTTCTTGACCCTTGACCCCCTCCCTATAGTCTATCTATAAGGGAAACCATCTAATATTTTTCTTTTTCCTTTTGACTTATTTCATTGAACATAATCCCTTCCAGCTCCATTCATGTTGCCACAAATGGTGTGAGAGTATCTATTTTGATCACTGAACAGTATTCCATTGTGTATATATACCACATCTTCTGATCCAGTCATCTATTTTTATGGCATTTAACTTGTTTCCATATCTTAGGTATTGTAAATAATGTTGCAATAAACATAGGAGTGCAGGTTTCCTTTTCAATTAGTGTTTTTGTGTCCTTTGGGAAGATTCCTAGTAGTGAAATCACTGGCCATATGATAGCTCCATTTTTTGTAAATTAAGGAACATCCTCACAGCTTTCCATAGTGTCTGGACCAGTTTACATTTCCACCAGCAGTGTAAGGTGGTTCCTTTTCACCACATCTTTTCCAGCGTTTCTTGTTTCTAGTTTTTTTTAATATGGGCCATTTTCACCATTGTGAGGTGGTATCTCATTGTGGTTTTGATTTACATTTCGCTAATTATAAGTGATGTTGAACATTTTTTCATATACCTGTTGTATGCCTAATTTTAGAAAACATAAAAAATATAAACAGAAAATAAGGAAAATAACATCCCTAATATTATCCACATAGATAACCATACTTAATCCCTTGCTATCTGTATATCACTCCTGATTCTTAAACAAAATAAAAATGTATAATTAATTTTTTCCAAAAAAAAGTAAATCATACCATATATATTATTTCATATTTTGTTTCATTGCTACTTAAAACTTTAGCATTATTTGGGCCTCCTTGGTAGTGCAACAGGTTAAGCATAGTACTATGAGGCTATCCAAAGCCGCAGCAGCACAAGTTCAATACCCGGTCAGGGAGCTTCCCACATGGTGCAGCAGACTTCTCCTGCCTTGCCCGCTGCTCCCCTCAGCAGTGTACTTCAGTCGATCTGCATGTTCTGCTCCCCACTCCGAATCGTCTCACCACCCCATACCTCTGGCTTATACCCCAGCTTGTATGCATAAAGAAATAAATCTTAAAAAAACTTTAGTATTACTATGTTTCTATTTCAATAGAAGATCTTAATATTTTACTGGCTCCATGATTTTCCATTGTTTGAACTTACAGTTATTAAGGATTTTTAAATTGTTAGGAATGGTTTGAATAATCAATCTTTTCTGCAGAAAAAGACCACATGGTGTGGAATCATTATTTATATACAATCTTAAATCTCAGACTCAGTAAGTCATGCTGTCCCTATAAAATAGAAAATTTTATTATCATTCAGATTTTGTATCTGACTCATGTTTGACAACATCATCTGAAAGATTCCAACTGCTTGCTCTTCCCCAGTGCTCAAAGTGTGCCCTACTTTTTGCAGAGAAGGAAAATTTGATTTGCCTGTAGATACAACCACAATTTAGTTACTTAACATTTCTTAATATCCTCAATAAATAAAGATTAACCACAAAATGGAGGGCAAGACTCCAAGAGAGCACAACCAGACAAAATTGGAGATGATTCAGAAAAGATAATCGAAAAGCAGTGTATAGTTTAATTTTAGCATTCAAGTCAAGACAGAGATGTGCAGTGCCCATGGAGACTGTGAAACCTGGTAAAGAAAACACTGCTAGAAGTCAGGAAGAGAACTTTTCTTAAAAATTCAGATGTTATCTTGCTATAGGACCTGTAAAAATCACTTCCTTTTTCTGGAACTCATTTTCATTATCTAATGAATGAAATGGATGGTAATGATAGATGGTCTTACAAGCCCCTTAGCTTGAAAAACCTCATAAACCCTGAAAAATGTAGGCCTAGAGGGTCAGAATTTAACAAAGGAATATAAATTTTTTTAGTGCAAAAGATTACACGGTTACTCAATCTTCCAATAAAAGTAGCAAGAATTATTACTTGAGTCATGAGAGTCTCGACTCAAGAGAATTATGACAGACCTCTGATCTCTTTCTGTTCCTCTTCTGCTACTCATCTTCACAACCAGTCAGTGTCTGCAGTATTAGTGGTATTTTGTAGGGTGGAGCAGGGTTGACAAGAGTTTGAGTTTGACAAGAGTAAGGAAATAGAGTAGACTCTATTTGAAGTTCAGAAAGATATCTGATAAAATATCTCATGTTATTCTTGTGAGGAAAACTGGTGAATTTTGGGCTCCAAGAGTACAGATGGGGTGGGGGGAGTGTTAATGACTGACCAAATAGTTAGATCCAAAGAGTTGTTTTAAGTTGTCCACTGAAATGAGCCTCTAATGTACCATGTCAGGAATAATTTGTCCTTGGTCCTGGCCTAATTGAACATTTTCATTGCTGACTTAAAAAGAGGGCTAGACAACACGTCCCCAAAACATGGCAGCAAACAGACGCTAGGATCAGACTCTCCCACAAAATATTGATTTATGGACAGAAAACTCCCTAATTTTGAGAGCCTATCTGAGGAAAACTGGATGCCCTACACGATACAATCATCCCTGTGGTTGCTTTAGACTTAAAGATAAATCTAAAAGTCGGAGTAAAGAGAGGAGAAGGGACGTCGGACCCCACACGGAGGAGCAAAAGCAGGGAGAGGTGGGCAAGCCAGCTTTATGGAGCGCCACTGAACACAAGGTTAGAAGCTGCAGTGGGGTCGGAGGGCTATGGCCAACCAACGGGGAGTGCAAACCCCACTGCCCCACCCCACAAGCCCCCTCTCTTCCCTGCGTGGCAGCTCTGAAGTGCAGGAAAACTCGAGGGTCACTGCATTCCATCACCCACCTGGGGCTGGGTAACATCTTAGCAGGGAGGACAAACTGCCAGCACCCTGTGGGGTCCTAATCCCCCACTGGTTGCTAGGTGATATATTGGCCTGAGAAACTGGTCAGGCAGGAAAAACTTCTGCTGAGACCACCTCAAACAACCTCTTCCCTAGTCTGTAACCTGATACCAGAGCTGCTATTAGTGAATTCTACTCTTCTCTAACCTGACTGGAGGTAACTTGACCTGGGATACAGGCTCCTGCTGGAACTGTCTCCAACCACACCCTCCTCCACAAAGTGTCTGCATCTTGGCACCCAGGAGGGTGGCAAAAACGAAACTCCAGCTGGTGGAGACCATGGCACAGCATGCCCCCAACCCCCGTGGCCCCACACGCAACTTCTAGGAGGTTGCACAGTGGCCCCCCAGAATCTAGGGGAGGTGAAACTTGACCAACAGCTGCCCATAACCTCCACCTCTACATCCCCTCCTGGAGTAGTGGGGCCCAAGCAGCAGAAAAGAAACTTAAGATCAGGAACTCTGATATAACACCAGACATATATACACCAGACATAACCCCAGAGGCAGGGATAGCCCCCAGGCAAACACTGAGGGAAAGGAGAAAAATAAAAAGGGAGGAGAGAGAAGAACAGAAAGAGTCCTAGCAACTATAAAATGACAGCAGCGACCGTAGGACAACAGCAATATCTGACACTGGAAAGGGGGGTTGAACCCTGGCAGGGGGCCTACCCGGAAACTCCAAAACCTAAAAGCAAAAGGACTACAAAACTCTCCCCAAGTTTACATCGACCCAATACCTTTTGTATTTTTTTATTATTTTTGTTAACTACAAACCACCACCCCTTTTTCTACCCTAATTCCACTCGAAACTGGAAACACATTGGAGACACACCACGAGAGACACAGAAATTCAACAGATAAAAAAGAATATCCGGAAGATACCCAGCCACAGCCAAGGCAACTCAGATACTAGGAAACAACAAACACTCCTCAGCAAGTAGAACCAAGAATCATGCCCGCCGGCACCAACAGCACAGGAATGCTATGATCAGAGCAAAGCAGAAGGCCAACAACAGGAAGAAAAAAAGTTACAAATGACCCTCAAAACAATACACCACAGAAAGAAAATCCCTCTTCAGAACCCAATAATATGGACATGGAAGATTACATCTGCCCAACAGATAAAGAAATCAGAACAGCCATAATAAAAAAAATAGAATTAAATGAAAAGAACAAAGAACTGAGGAATATAAATGAAGAACTGAAAAACAGAATGAATCCATAAAGAAGAAAATGAAGGAAATGGAGGATTTACAAACATTAGTAGAGAGCCATGAACGTAGATTAAAACACATGGAGGGAAGAATAAGCACTCTGGAAGATAAAGATAATGAAAGAACCAAAACAGAAAAGGAAAAAGAAAAACAAAGGAGGAAGAATGAGGGAAAGCTTCGAGAACTATCTGACACCATGAAAAAAGGAAACACCAGAATCATAGGAATCCCAGAAGGAGAGGAGAGAGACAAAGGAACAGAGAAACTTGTCAAGGAGATAATTGAAGAGAACTTTCCAAACATGAAAAAGGAAACAAAAATCGACATACAGGAAGCCAGAAGATCTCCAAATTACTATAACGAGAGAAAAAAAAAACAGCAAGACATATGATAGTAAAACTATCGAGAATTCAAGACAAGGAAAATATATTGAAAATGACAAGGACAAAGAAACAAATAACCTACAAAGGAAAGCCAATCAGGCTGACATCAGATTTCTCCAAGGAAACACTACAAGCAAGAAGAGAATGGAGAGACATATGTAACATACTACATGCCAACAAATGTCAACCAAGAATACTCTACCCTGCAAAGCTCTCCTTCCTCTATGAAGAAAGAATATGGACCTTCTCTGACAAACAGAAACTACAGAAATTCATCACTACCAAACCCCCACTCCAAAACATACTACAAGAAACCATGAAGACAAAACCAAAACAGAGGAAAGACCAGGAAATATGGAATAAGGCACGGATTAGAATCACAAAAAGGTAAACAAAAAGACAAATATGGATGACAGTATATCAATATTAACTCTAAATGTAAATGGACTAAACACACCAATAAAAAGACACAGAATAGCAGGATGGATCAAAAAACAGAACCCAACCTTCTGCTGTCTACAAGAAACACATTTAATTGCAAAAGATAATCAGAGATTAATAGTTAAAGGAGGGCAAACAATCCAACAAGCAAATGGACCAAGAAAGAAGGCAGGAACAGCTATACTTATATCAGATAAAATAGACTTCAAACTTAAGAAGGTAAAAAAAGACAGAGCTGGTCACTACATCATCATAAAGGGGAAATAAAACAGGAGGATATAACAATCATCAACATATACTCCCCAAATGAAGGAGCACCAAAATATATCAGACAATTATTATCATCCCTGAAAACAGACATTAAAGAAAATACATACATAGTAGGAGACTTCAACACCCCACTTTCTCTATTGGACAGATCAAGAAGACAAAAAGTAACCAAGGACATTAAAGCTCTAAAT
>PVIJ01023710.1:0-13718 GCA_004024925.1 Scalopus aquaticus
AAAATAAAAAAAAAAAAAAAAAAAGGATTATAGATACATCATGACCAAATGGGATTCATTCCTGGGACACAAGGAAGGGTCAACATAGAAATCAATCAATCTAATTCACCACATCAACAAAAAGAAAGGCAAAAACCATATGATCGTATCAATAATTGCCAAGAAAGCATTTGACAATATTCAGCATCCATTTATGATAAAACCTCTTAATATAATGTGGCTAGAAAGAACTTGCTACAATATAGTAAAAGACATCATGCCAAGCCCACAGTTAACATCATATTTTTTCTAAGATCAGGTACACAAGGATGTACACTTTTACCACTGCTATTCAACATAGTATTGAAAGTCATGGCTACAATAAGTAGGCAAAAGAAAGATAAGGAATACAAGCATCCTTAAACTTGGATTTCCATTTTTCTTTTGCCCTAGAATTTTATTCAAATTAAAAATTTTTATGTCTGGAAAACTTTTTATTTATTACTCTAAAAGAATTAAAGTTAACATTTGAAGATCACTGTTTATTTCCTATGACCCTAAAGTTTTCAATTTAAAAAGCTGTGTTGTTTTAATTATCATTACAATTATTAATAGTACACCACTGAGGAAAGTGATCAAACATAGCACATGAAAAGTAAAAGAAAATTTAGAAATGTTCATCTTCTTTGATTTTGCACAGTTCTTTTTCTGATGAGTTCCTATTATCCTTAGAGAACTACCATTTATTATTAAAATGACACATGGCACAGCATAAGTACTTTCCTGACTTTTCTTTTTTAATAAAAGAAAATGCTGAAATCCTTACTCACCTAATTAAGTGGACTAGAAAGAAGGCATTTTAGTATAGCAGCATCGCTCAATTGCTGAATTCTCACTGAGTTATATTTCCCAAAACATAGCATAATTATGTGTCTGCAAAATATATTTTTAAATGGTTTCTCAGTTTGTAACACTTAAGTTTTCCTTCAGTTTTGCCGTAAGCCAAGAATTGGAAACCACCTGACTTAAAGAGGAATAGGCACCTGCTCAGTAGAGTCTCACTTTCCTAGACCTATATTAGTATTTCAAATGATCCCTTTGTGCAAAGGTTTTAATATTCCATAGAAAAATACTATATACTAAAGAACAACCTAGGATGCTATATACTAAAATGTACTATAATATAGCAATATATTATAATAAAATTTGAAATGGGGAGGATTGCTTTTTTTTTTTTTTTTTTTTTTTGGTGTCAAGCAGGAAAGGGAGCCAGTATGAGAGGGGAGGTAGGACAGGAGAAGTAGGAGAAAACCTAGACATCTACCCTCAGGAGTCCTTTCAGGTAGATTGATCAGTCTACAAGTTGATGATCTTAAAAAGGATTAATTACCTGCTCACAGAACATGGGCCACCTGCTTCACCATACCTCCAATTCTCCTAGTTTTCTACACTGTGTACTTGCTGGGTGGGGAAGAGAGAGAGGCTGATCCACAAGCCTGACCCTTGTTAGAGAAGGAGGCAAGGTAGCCAAAGGACATTGAAGATCAAAAGTGTTCAATGATCAATGCTAAAGGGTTTGGCATTCTTCCTGTAAATAGCCTCTGTCTCTCCAAAACCTTTCTCAGATCTGCCATGCACAAGTACCTCCCCAAGAGAGGGCTGTGCAAATCAGTCAAAAAAACTGAGCAACACTTTGGGGCAGCACAGAGCAGAGACAAGAGAACGGCTGGACGATGTTAGCCTTTTTGCACTGCCCCCAGTACAAAGGCTGGGAGACAGGTCACTGTTTGCGCTTGCAAAACACCATTGCGAGACACCACACAGGCTCAGGATGCAGTAACAACAGGATTTATTAATAAAAGATTGATTGGGGAAATGGAAAGTGACTCTAAGGCCACAAATGGCCAGCAGATGCCACAGATAGTGTCCACACTGTCAATAGTACAAAACAAAGTCTGCCTGTACAAGATGGCACTGTCCCTTCTATGATTGCCTGGAGCTGGTGACACACCAGAAAGCCATGGGCCAGGACCCAAATCACGGTGGCAGCTGCAGGTCGATCGCAGGTAGGGATGCTGAGGTGACACCACAGCAGCCAACACCAACAGTCCAAAGGCTGTTCTGGACAGCAGACACCAGACAAGATAGTGCCAGATGCAACAGCACCAGGAGATGGTGCCAAGGATCAGAAGCGGTGGACAGAGATGGCTGGACCCAGGGTCCCCACCTTTCAATTCCGAATGGTTCACTTACAATCCCCACTGTTTGATTGATGCTGGTAGAGCTCAAGTGAGACTGTTCCATTTACAACCCTGAATGGTCTCAGAAATCTTGAATGGCACTGATTACAGCTCAAACATGATTTGTCCATTGGGAGCTCAAGCATGATTGGTCCACTTACAATTCTGAGTGTATTCAAAGGTAAAACCCTTGCTAAGCATCCAGACCCATCTCATGCTGGGCTCAGGCAGGCTCACCCACGGTAAAATTTGGAGACCTGCAGCTGGGGCTGGCTTCAATGAGCAAACACTTGACTGAGTGGCCCCTAACCAGGTGCTGTGAGGCTCGGAGGCTGCCTCCACTGTTAGAGCCCAGTAGGCAGGCCTGGGGGTGCTACAGCGCAGTCCAGGCTGATGCCACTAGACCTCAGGCTGACCCACAGGCTGCATGCTGGGACTGGCCTGCAGACCCTGTTGCAGAGGCAGGATCAACAAAGATAGTCATGTCCTGTGGCATCAGATTGCTGTGGTGTCTCCTGTTGGATGGGGAAAGACAGGGAGAAATTCAAAAACCCTACTGAAGCAGGAACTTTAAGCCAGAACAGGTATTGAGAGTAAAGTCTTCAGGAATCCTCAGAGATCTTGGAGAAGATGATGGGTCTCATCTTTCATGTGTAGCAAGAGTGTGGATTAATCCTGTGTTGATCTCAGAACATGGCTAATGTCAAGTTACTCAAGGGACTCAATCCCTGGGATGGAACAGAAGACAACTGAAGTCCATTAACCCCTGGGCCGTGAACTAAGGCCTTGACTCTAAGTCACATGCTCCAAACTTCCTGCTTTGCACTTACACACTGGTAAACTGGGGAAGTCTCATCATCTCTATTCCCCTCTATGGCTCAGTAGCTTTATCTATGTATTACTTGTACCCAGCTCATTCTCTCCTTGTAAAAACTAAGAAAATTCAAGTCTATAAACACAAAGCTTGCAATTGTTATCAACTCTTATTACTATTGATTCTATTCTTGTATCCTTTGCCAAAGTAGCATCTGCTAGATTTTCTTTACAGATCTACTAAAATTCATCATTCATCCACTCAGCAAATATTTATTAAATACATTTTATGTGCAAAGTACAGAAAAAACAAAAATTTAGTTTTTATGTGTTATTGTTTGCATATATTATTGAATTTACACCTTCATTTCTGAAATATTTAAAAAATTAAGAATATATTTTGGACATTTCATAGATTGTGTCCCAGTGACTGAAAATCATGGCAAAGGGAGAATCGGTGTCACATAATAAAATACATGATAAAATATGAGATAAAAAATAAAATATGAAGGGGCTAATAAATATTTAAAAATGAGGTAAAAACAGGGGAAGTTAATATTGTAGGAGTGTGTAGCATAATGGCCCACACAGTTAGTTATTAAAAGTGGGGCACATGTTTAAAGCTGAATTTTCTAGTTAGCAAAGCTTTCATTTTCAGAGCTCACATTGCCCATAATGTAGAGGCTATAGCTGTCAATAGCAGCAAGACCTAAGGAAAATTATCCCAGGTAACACTGCATGAGTGACACAGGGGATGACATCCAAAAGAATTTTCTACAGCAGCTACAACAACATTGCATTTCTGCTTAATGATTAAAATTAGAGTGAAATGAGATTTCTGAGATCCAATGGAGAAAACAGAAGAGAGACAAATCCTGAACAAAGAGGGGGATTAAGAGCTCCCATTGGTATTACTGTGGTGCGAGAACTCCGGGGACTACAGCTGATTGGAGTAAACAGTGACTGTACAAAATGAACAATTACACAAGAAAGTAAATGGATAACTTTAGAGGGAAAAATAAAAGAGTTCCCATCACTCCCAGTCCAGGCAGGGCTCCATCCACACTGACAGTGGAGAGCAGAGAGGAGCTGGGCAAAAGCCATAGCACCTTATACCACTGGATGTCAATTAAACAATTAAACAATTCTCTCCATGACTGTTTCCTCCAAGGTTTCTGAGAGCTAAATGCCAGAGCACAATTTAGTAAAAATGATTCTGTGATCTGGCTTGGTTCAAAGTAGATTTTGAATGTTGAGTGCATGAGAACTTCGGCCAGAGTGTAACACTGCTCATTTAATTACAGGTTTCTCTGTCCTGTCCCAGAGGTTCAGATTTCCTAGTTTCACAGTGGGGTCAGGGCCTTTGTTGAATGAACGCTTCAGGGACTTCGGGCAGAGGGCGCATGGACCACACTTTGTGAAACACAAATCTAGGTAGGATGGATGAGTTACACATCCTTCAGAAAATCCTGGTTCTGCCTGAAACAACAATGGAGAGGAGTAGGATAATTTAGCTAATTTTACTAATGAAAGTCCAGAGTATATATTCTTGCTACAACTTTCTATATATCTACATGTTTTTAATAGTTTGAATCATCTTATAAAAATTAAGAGCATAATCCAACTTATGTCAGACCAAAAGATAGACAAGGGTTTCCAAAGTTAGAAATGACATTTCTTCAAAACAGAGCTCTGTGCTTGCTTCAAGGAGGTCCCAAAATTCCACATGGGAGGAACTACTGATATCATCATTGGCCTGGAAGAAAATACAAGGCACTTATAAATTTCTCACCTTTGCCATAAAAAAAAATTTTATTGATGCACCCACAAAATTGTTAATTTTTTGTGGTGTCCATGAGGCCTCCAGGGCAAAATTAGTTGGAAAATGAACGCTGGGGTACAGAATGAGTTGATCCATCCAAACATAATTCCTCACTATCGGTAAATTACATTTTGAAGGGCATTTTCCATAAACATTGATCTAAAAAATTTTAAAATAGTTGGTTTAAACAATTATCTCTAACAATACTTAAAGAGTAGAACCAGTCTTAATTCAACTTTTATTTGTGACTATAAATCCATATCATAGGTAAATAGTATGTGATAATGCATGTAAAAGCATTTCAAATCATGAATACGAGTTTTTTATAAGGGCTGTAAAATGAAAGCAAAATATATTCTGCTTTTAAATAATTTATATTTATAATTCCCAGTAAACTGACCTTCCTGATGATTTTGAATCCCACAATAGTATTGATTTACAACAACCTTTGTGTACACGTCAGCAGCTGAGATACAGAGCAGTTAGTGTGACTTAATTTTGACTAGTTCCTGTATGAAATCACAACAGATACTATGATCAATCTAGTCCCTCACCTACTTCTCCACAACAATTAATAGTGGAATAAATTCTCAAAGCCCACTTACTTGCCTGAAATCAAAACTAGCAATTTGCCAAGGAAAAACTGCTGTCTTTAGATGAAATGTCCCAAGTGGGTCAGTAATTTACATTAAAGAATTTTCCACTTTAAATAAAGGGCAGACATCAGTGTTCATAAATGAGATTATAAGAAAGAGAAGGGGGCCTCCCTGGTGGCACAAGGGGTTAAGTCTCAGCCTATGAAGCTATCAGCAGCTACTGCAGCACAGTTCTATCTTCTGGCGAGGGAGATTCCCACACGGTGCAGCAGACCTCTCCGGTCTCGCCTGCTGCTCCCTTCAGCTGTGCATTTCAGTAGATCTGCCTGTTCTGCTCTCCACTCTCTGGTGAATCCCCTCATTCCCCCCCCCCATACCTCTGGCCTACACCCCAGCTTTTTTATGCATAAATAAATAAATAAATAAATAAATAAATAAATAAATAAATGAATGAATAAATAAATAAATAAATATTTAAAAAATGAAAGAGAAGGGTCAGAGAGTTAGGGTCCAAGACTCCACACACAATCCAGCCACAATCATTCTTATTCCACCTGTTTAATTTGACTATTTTTCCATTTAAGAGTCTACATAGGAGAAAAATTGTCTTACAAAACATTTAAATATAACCTAGAAAAATTATCTTGAGTCCACCCACGGAGAACACTCCAACAGAGGCATTATGAATAAATAAAGTAGCCATCGATTATGATAGACCATGAGGAAATAGGATGGCAAGATTTTTTCAGCAGGTATTTTAATTAACTTGAGCATCTATTTAATTATATTAATAAGGTAGCATTATCAGACCAAATAAAAGATGTGCCTGAAAAGTTCAGGGCACTTTGTTTCCTGGGTTACAAAAGGGGGACAAGCATAATTCCAGAATGTCAACTAAAATTGTTTCTACAATTTCACTTACAAAATTTACAAATGGTCATCTTTGTCCACCATTTTCCATCATTCTCACTTCAGATGCCAAAATGTAGAGCCTCTCACATGGAATTTATTACATGAAATTTATTTGGGACAAGTGATATATCTTAAATAAAATCAGATAGCATCTTCCAAATCTAGTTCATATAGCCTAGTTGGTTAGGTTGGAAAATTTGCTTTGTTTGCCCTTAGTTTCCTTATTTTCAAATTAACAGAGTCCTTGTCAAACCAAAAAGTTGGAAGGAAAAGATTTACAGTTTCTACAGCTGTGAAAATAATAAAGACAGTTTTATTTGTCCATCATTTATTAAAAAGAAAGAAGAGAAATTTAGCATAGAAATAGAGACTTAGCCTCAAGATCAGTAAACAAGAAAAGGAAGCAATAAAGTTGAAAAGTTTAGCTTCAGGAAAGCAATCAAATTTACTCTATGCAATCATATGTACATGGTATTTTTTTTTGAAGAAATATTAATGCGATTGAAGAAAGTGAAAAATTTTAATTTGTATAATTAATATAACTATATGATAATAAAACTTGATGAGGGATATACAATCTTACTTATGAGAAAATCATATCCCCCCCAAAATTTTTTAATTTGCTTTGAATTTTGGAGTTAGAAACTATGTTTAAAGAGAGCAAGTGTAACCATCCACTTAATCCAAAAATTTCATCTAACATCTCCAACTAATAATCATTTATTCTTTAAATACTTTCTGTGATTCAAGAAAATCCATTCCCTGTTTGAACACTAATAAATGTAAAGCTTTTCCTCATTTAAAGGTAAAATCAATTTCTCTGTGAGCTTCTAATGGATCTTAGTTCTGTGCTTTCTTTTTTTTTAAATATTTATTTATTTATGCATACAAGCTGGGGTGTAGGCCAGAGGTGTGGGGTGAGAGGATTCACCAGAGACAGAGTGGGGAGCAGAACAGGCAGATAGACTGAAGTACAGTGCTGAGGGGAACAGAGGGCAAAGAAGGAGAGTTCTGCTGCGCCATGTGGGACTCTCCCTGGCCAGGTATCAAACTTGAGTTGCAGTGGCTACAGATAGTTTCATAGTGCTGCATACACTTAACCTGTTGCACCACCAGGGAGGTCCAATTCTGTGCTTTCTATATACACAGAATAAATACAATCCCTATACTTCCATAGCCCTTAACATTTGGGATATGTTTATTTCCATTGATGGCTTCCACCCACCATAATTCTTCTATTCATGGATATATTCCAATTCATGAGATCTTTCAAAAGATAATGATCACACTGTACCTAACCCTTTTCATGTGATATGTAAGTGTATCAGCTCCTTTTAGGTGGACATCAACACTAAATACTCTGACCCCATAGTTGTATTGTACTTTTTAGAACCACCATATTACATCCTATAACCTCTAGATATTTTTCATATGACCTGTATTTATACTACCATTAAGCAACTGACTTATGAACAAAGTTCATTACCTTTATTCTGTTCAACTTTCACTTATTAGCATTAATGAGAAATTTTAAATGTTAAAATAGTTTTAAAACTTGATGTCATCTCGTGTATGTTCTTTTTCATCCAAACTTTTGATATCTTTTCTAAACTTTTACTAAATTTAATGGTAAAATTATTGACAAAATCATGATAAATCAGAACCTTATTTTTTTTTTTAAAGATTTGTTTATTTATACATACAAGCTGGGGTACGGGTCAGAGGAGCGGGGTGGCGAGAGGGTTCACCAGACAGAGTGGGGAGCAGAACAGGCAGATCAGAAATACACTGCTGAGGGGAGCAGCGGGTGAGGCAAGAGAGGTCTGCTGCGCCATGTGGGATTCTCCCCAGCTGGGCGTTGAACTAGCATCACGGGCTGCCGACAGCTCCACACCACAGCACTCAACCGCTGCGCCACCAGGGAGGCCCTAAATCAGAACCTTCTTAAACTATCATTAACAGACAGGCTTTGGGGATCACTTACATATCCCACTTAAGGGGATGTGATCTCTTTTTTTCTTATTATTGATTAAATGTTTGTATTTTCCTACACTGTTTTTCATATGTGCACAATATTTGATTTCTCCCCTCAGGTGTGGTCCCCATTTATCTCCCACCACCACATCACCCATGAACTGACATGATAGTCCCTTGTGCTCTTCCCTCTCATTTTGACCCTGCCCCATTGCCCGGCTGCATGCCTCAGGTCTATAGTTTGCCTGCAGGTTTTCTCTTTTTATTTTTTTGACCTTTGTTCAGTTTCTCTATATTCCTCCTCCTGAAAGTGAAAGCATCCCAAATGTCTCTTTTTCCTTCTGATTTATTTCATTTAGTATAATCCCTTCCAGCTCCACCTATGTTTCTGCAAATGGCATGAGTTTTGTTTTGTTTTGTTTTGTTTTGTTTTTGATTATTGAATAGTATTCCATTATGTATATATACCACATCTTCCTGATCCATTCATCTGTTTAGGGGCATTTAGGTTATTTTCCATATCTTAGCACTATCTCAGCACTATTTTAAATAGTGCTGCAATAAACACAGGTGTATAGGTTTCCTTTTGAATTAATGTCCATATGTCCTTTGGGTAGATTCCTAGAAGTAGAATTTCTGGGTCATATGGTAGGTCCATTTTTAATAATTTGAGGGTCCTCCACAAAACTTCTCATAGTGGTTGGACCAGTATACATTCCCACCAGCAGGGTAAGAGGGTTTCTTTTTCTCCACATTCTCTCCAGCTTTTGTTGTTGCCAGATTTTTTTTAATAATATGGATTGTTCTCACCAGTGTGACATGATATCTCATTATGGTTTTGATTTACATTTCCCCGGTTATAAGTGTGGTTAAGCAATTTTCATGTACCTGTTGGCCATTTGCTTTTCCTCTTTAAAGAAGTGTCTTTCTAGTTCTTCTGCCCATTTTTTTGACTGCATTGTTTGCTTTGTTTCTGTTGAGTTGTATAAGCTCTTTTGTAGATCTTTGATATTAGTACCTTAAAGGTTGTATGGAGAACAAATATCTTCATTTGGTTATTATCTCTTTTGCTGTATAGAAGCTTTTTAATTTGATGCAGTCTTGGTTGTTTATCTTTTCCTTCATTTTCTTTGCTTCTGGAGATGAGTCCTCAAGATGTTTCTGAGATCTATGTCATAGAGTGCTGTGCCTGTTTTCTTCTATTTTATGGTTTCAGGCTTTACATTCAAGTCTTTTAACCATCTTGAGTTTGTTGTATATGTGATCTTAATTATGTTGAGGTATATTCCTTCTATCAGCATTTTATTAGGAGTTTTTCTTGGGCCTCCCCGGTGGCGCAGCGGTTAAGCGCCGCGCTGGGGAGCTGTCGGCAGCGGGGACGCAAGTTCGACGCCCGGCCGGGGAGAATCCCACATGGTGCGGCAGACCTCTCCTGCCTCGCCCGCTGCTCCCCTCAGCAGTGTATTTCTGATCTGCCTGTTCTGCTCCCCGCTCTGTTTCTGGTGAACCCTCTCGCCGTCCCCTGCCTCTGGCCTGTACCCCAGCTTGTATGTACAAATAAAATAAAATTGTATGTACAAATAAAATAAAAAATTAAAAAAAAAAGAGTTTTTCTTTATCACAAATGAATGCTGAATCTTCTCAAATGCTTACTTGGCATCTATATGTATGATCATATAATTTTTGTCTTTCCTTTTGTTGATGTGGTGAATTACATTGATTGATTTGCACATACTAAACCATCCTTGCATCCCTACAATAATCCCACTCGTCATGATAAATGATTTTTTTAATGAATTATTGAATTTGTTTGTGTTTCAGGGATATTGGTGTGTAGATTTTGTTTGTTTGTTTGTTTATGGTATCCTTTTCTGCTTCGGGTGTCAGGGTGATATTTGCCTCATAAAATGTCTTTGGAAGACTTCTCAGCAGTTTAAGTTCCAAAGCCCCTGCATCTTAACCTCCAGAAGCCTCAGCTCCTCCTTATTTCCCATTAGCCTCCACTCAGAGGTTGGAGTTTGTAAAGCTTCACTTTCTACCATTGCATTGATCTCAGCTACCATTGAGTTGGCTGTGAGTGCCCCCCACTGGCTTGGAAGTTGCTCTTCCTGTTCCTTTTACATACTTAAGATTAAATTGAGAACATCAGGATTTTTTTTTAAGTTAAAAATGCAAGTTATCTAATCTGAAAAAAACAGAGAGAAAAAAATATTTTAAAAAACTGAACAGAACTTCAGGGAATTGTGATCTCCCCAAATAAGGGCAGGCTCTAGCAGATCATCAATACTATTCACTGATTGCACATAATTGCTCCAATATGATTGTTAGTCAAATGTCCCAAAGATGGAATTATTCCTCATTCATTTATAGATGAAAATTCTGGATGACCTTATTAAATATAATGCAGATAACCATGAATTTCCAATAACGCTAACATACTGGTTGATAAGCGTGGTGATGCAAACCACATGAAAGTCGAACTATCACTACTTGGAAATATGGGACACTTTATGAACTAAAAGTCTCCTGGGAAAGAGGGACTTAAAAGTCCCTTTGATGGAGCCTCCCTGGTGGTGTAGCGGTTAAGCGCAGTGCTGTGGAGCTGTCAGCAGCGGTGACGCGAGGCGACGCGAGTTTGACAGCCGGCTGGGGAGATTCCCACATGGCACAGCAGACCTCTCCTGCCTCGGCCCTGCTGCACCCCTCACCAGTCCCTCTGCCTGTTTTGCTCCCCACTCTGTCTCTGGTGAACCCTCTTGCCGCCCCACGCCTCTGGTTTGTACCCCAGAATCGCATTCATAAATAAATCTTTTAAAAAAATGTATCAAATTAAAAAAAAGTCCCTTTGATGTAAAAGAGAAACAATTATAAAACTCCATCTTTTCATATAGGTTCATATTTAAAAACCTTAGGTGGATGATTCAATGGATGTTGAGTCCTGACCAAAAAACCAATTGCTTGGCAGTCAGATCCTGCCACCTCAGTTCATCCGAAGAGGTGTCTCTCTCTGCAACTCTGGGGGAAGAAAAAATCAGGAAAATAAAAGAAATTCACCTATCACTCAATCCACAACATTAGCACATTTGTAACAAATATTAGTGTAATCGGTTTTTAAGGTATGTGAGGCAGTAGGTAGATGAAATTTATGATTTTAACTAATGTTTAGAAGAATTTGACAAAAGTTTGCAATAAGTGCTTAAGCATTGGAGTAATTTGTTAAATGTATAAGTGTTATTTAACTCACATCAAGCAGCATGTAAATACTTAGAGGAATGTTAATTACTTATTAAGTTTTGAAAAAAATGTTAATTGCTTAAGTAAATTATATGCATAAAATGAAGATTAAATAAAATGTAAACAAGGTTATCATTTACTGTTTGAGACACTTTTCTTCATGAATAAGAATCTAGTCAATAATATTTTTTAAAATGCTATAACAAATGCAGATGAAACCTAGAAGGAAATAGATATTTTATACATATTTCCATTAATCATATTGTATACTAATCAGATTCCAGCTTAACAAATTTTTAACTTTAGTGTCCATTTTCAACAGATCATATTTAATCCTGTTCTGATAAAAAAAGTAATATAATATTGTCTCAATTAAAGCTGCAGATCAAGGGAAAAGGTCATTTTTGCATTCCTAACTGAGATTTATACCCCATTAGAAACACATTTGATGTTTGATCATTTTTCTATTGAACGTCCATATCTAAGCTCATCTATCAGGCTGGCAAAAGGCCCACACACAGATTTCAAAGAAAACAAATATCATCGCAAAAGGGCCAAAAATACAGATTCTTCAACTTGATAGCAAATGTTATTTTTCTCAATACATGGTTTGTTTGTTTGTTTTATAATTCTTTTACTTTCATTTACCAATTGTCAGAAAAATGAGTTTAATTGGTCCCCTAGCAGTATCCCAAAGTGACTTATAAATGAAATTTTAGTATCAGAAACATATAATTATATGATTACATATATATGTATTAATTTTTAGCAATCATTCCCTTTGATAGGCAAATTGTCTCCTGTAAACATTTCCTATGTATAAAACATATATAAACATATATAAAAACATATACATAATATATTTATAAAACATAAAGTTTATAATTTTAACCATTTTTAAGTGTACTACAGTTCAGCAGCATTAAGTACATTCATGTTGCTGAGCAACCATCAACACCACACATCTCCAGAACTCTTTTCCAAACTGAAACCCTGGCCTATTAACCACTAACTTCTAATCCTCCTTCCCCCAGCACCTGAAACACAATTCTACTTCCTGTCTCTGAATCTCACTACTCTCAGTCCCTTGTACAAGTGGAATCATCCTGTATTTGTCTTTTTATGACTGGCTTGCTTTACTTAGTAGAATGTCTTCCAGATTCATTCATACTAGAATTACATTGCTTTTTTAAGACTGAAGAATATTCCATTGTATGCACATATAGTATTTTCTAAACTATCCACCCACTGGTCAACACTCGGGCTGCTGCCATCCTTTGAAAATTGTGAATGATGCCCTATGAACAAAGGTGTGTACATAGCTGTTTGAATAACTATAGTCAATTATTTTAACTATATACCCAGAAGTGGAATTTCTGGATCATGTGGTAATTCTGTGTTCAATTTTTTAAGGAAAAACCACATTGTTTTCCATGGAAGTTTCACCATTTTATGTTCTCACAAGTTAGAGCACAAGGATTGTAATTTTTACACAATTCCCACTTAATATTTTCTTTCTTTATTTAATTATTTTTTGGCATTCCTAGCTGAGATTCATGCACCACAAGGAAGATGTTTGATGTTTTGCCATTTCTCTGACTGTCCACATCCACACTCATCTGTCAGACAGCAAAAGGTCCACACACAAGTTGATGGGAAACAACAGCTTCCTGAATAAGGGGTTTCCTTTTGGACTGACAAAAGATCTTAGAACTGAATAGAGGTGATCATTGCAAAGCACTGTGAATATACTTAAATCTACTTAATTATACACCCATAAATAACTAATTATTAAATTTGTGTTATGTGAATATTACCTCAATTAAAGCAAAAAAATAAAAACAGTTGAATGGACTGGGGGAGGAATAAGTCACAGATGGATGAGAGTCTTCGAGAAAAAACAGTATTTCTATCAGGAAGTATGAGGACACAAAGAAAAGTGATACACTGAGGTGAGGAGGCCTAAGGCTGGTGAGGTGAGGAGGCCTAAGGCTGGTGAATAAAACTTCAAGATTCTTTAAAATTCTTCTCAACTTCATTTTGGATATTTAGGACCAAAAGGAGAACTGAAAAATCAAAACTGTCAGTAGTAACTTAGCTGTAAGGACCTCAAGAACAGAAAGGAAGGAGGGAGGAGGGAGGAGGGAG
>PVIJ01023711.1:0-13717 GCA_004024925.1 Scalopus aquaticus
ACCCCCCTGCCCACCAGCCTGCCCACCAGTGAGAAAGCGTTCGAGCCTGCACAACTGTCTGCCCGAGTAGGCAGCGTGCCTGCCCACGCAGCCTTGCCCCGCCCAGGCTAAGATGCTTGGCCAGGCGTCTGGATCAGGAGAAAACAAAGTGAGGGGTGTAGGGCAAGTGAGAAAGGTGGTCAGGCTTTCTCATGCTGCCACCTTAGGTTTGAGGACGGACATCTGTGGGCTTGCGGGCGTGTGCGTGAGTGGGCGCACCTGGGCCTGGAGGGGCGCTATATAGGGGTGGCGTGGGAGCAGGGAGCAGGCATAGCAGATGCAGAGGCGGCAGCAGCAGAGACACCCCAACACACTGCCAGAGAGCCCCAAGAGAGTGAAGGTTTGCTGGGTCTGGCCCCCAACCCCGATGCCGGCGCTGTACCATGCTGCCTCACCAGAAAGGTGTGATAAAAAGCCCAAAAGCCTCCGAGGGCTCCAGAACTCCCCATCTTGCTACTCTGCATGCATCCCAGGGAACCCGCACGGGTGCCAGGCTGCTGCTGCGGGGGAGGTGCCCCGAAGCAAAGTGAGGCGCTCGTGGCAGGGAGGCCTGGGGGCCCTAAGGCCCCAGCGGCAGCTCACAGGAGCCCCGAGCACGGGGGCCAGAGCGGCACCCCCAGACAGGGCCGGGGACCGCACCTGCTGGGCAGGCAAGGCCACGGCCACTGCGAGGTGCGGGAAGAAAAGGCCCGACTCTCCTCAGTGAGAGTCTTTGGGAAAGAAGGCAAAGTACTTTTTGAAAACAGGTTTTATTTTTCAGAGCAGGTGCAGGCTCACAGTGAGATTGAGCAGAGGCACAACGATTTCAAAGTCTCTTTTCAGACGCGCACAAGCCGAGCGCCCGTCACAGCAAACCGGTGCCCAGGCTTGAGCTCCAGCTGGCGCCCGCAGCCAGCAGGGCCTGGGGGGCTCGGCCAGCCCCGCGCAGCTGCATCACTCGTCTGAGGCCTGCTCCGGGCTGGACCCAGCTAGCTGGCCCTCTTGGCCACTCTCTGGCCTCAGCCTCCCCCGCTCAAGGTTCAGACCCCGCAGACGAGGCTGCGGTCGCTGGCTGCACACAACAAAAGCCCACCCCCCCCTCACGGCCAGTGGGTGAGGCCACGAGTGGGTTTCCTAAGGGTGAAAGGGAGGACCCTCCGGAGCTGGACCCGCCCACCCACACCCCCGGTCGGAGCCCCCGTAGTAGGAGCACCTGGCTCCCGCCCCCACGCTCTGCCGCAGTTCCCGTGCCCCTCACCCACCATGCTCCCACCTTTGCCTTGCTAGCTCCTGCCTCAGCCTGAGTCGGGGCCCCTCTTCCCAGAAGCCTCCCCTCACGCCCGCGTGTATGCAGGCCCCACAGCCTTGCTCCCCTCATTCACAGGACGTAGCCATACCTGATTGTCCGCGGAGTCTCACTGGGCTGCTCCCCTCATCGCCGTACCAGGAAAGTGCCCTGCACGCCCTGCAGGTAACCCTGTGGGCAATGGTCTGGGCCCACGTGCTCGGCCTCATCTAGTCCTTACACCCCAAAGGAAGGGCTGCGGTTACCTGTCGCGCCTAGGCCCACCCATATTGCTTGACAAGGTCTCACTGTGGGTTGAGAGCCTTCAAGGAAGTGCTCCTCCAAAGAGAGTCAGGATGCGATATCTCTACACATAAGTAAATTGAACATAACATTTTTGTAAGTTTAAAATAATAGAGTAGTTGCCTTTTCTGTAAGTTTATGTAAAAACTATGATTAGTTTCTCTGATGTACCTGCATGCAAGTAGCCCTTCTCATTTCTTAAGACCCCATGATTGGGTCCAGGCGCCGAGCAGTTTCTCTGATAAGATTACATTCTTACGGGCCTCCCTGGTGGCACAGGGGTTGAGCGCTGCGCTGTGGCGCTGTCGGCAGCAGTGATGCGAGTTCGATGCCCAGCCAGGGAGAGTCCCACATGGTGCGGCAGACCTCTCCTGCCTCGCCCGCTGCTCCCCTCAGCAGTGTATTTCTGATCTGCCTGTTCTGCTCCCCACTCTGTCTCTGGTGAAACCTCACGCCTCTGGCCTGTACCCCAGCTTGTATGTATAAGTAAATAAATCTTTAAAAAAAAGATTACATTCTTGCCCAGTCAAGAGTTAATGTTCATAATTTCGTCTGCATAACTGGCTTTCTTTTTATTTCCAGTACTAAATTCAGACACTCTGCCTCTGTCTCCAATCTGCGTACTCAGATGAGACATCTGCAATTAAAAAATAAAAAAGGGGGAAGTGTTGTGCCTCTTCAAGGAGGCCTTCCTCAAAGAAAACAGGATGTGGCATTTCTGTCCCTAAATGTTTTAGGTTTAAAAATGTATATAATTAGATTACATAAATCTACTAACCAGGAAAATCAAAACAGGACAACCTACGAAAGAGTTAAATACTATCAGCCTGTTTCCAGTTGGCGCAACTCCTTTGTGCCTCACACTACCAAGATAAGTGCTGGGTTGTTCCCGTTGATAATAAAAATGTTTCTACTTGGTCAAGGACCATCACTCAGAACTAAGCACAAGTGCTTCTTTCTCACACATTTTTTCATCTTAAGGAGTTAACTCATAAGCGCTTCTAAGGTCAAGTAATGAACATACCCCCTCTTTTCATTTCCTGACAACCAGAAACCAGCCATGAGCTACTTTAATGTAGTAATTACAAAGTATGTATTTTTTTGTCTCAAAGAATATCTTGTTTCTGTAAAAGCTATGTAGCCATTCACTGCCTGTTAAAAATTTACTTGCTTGACAATTTTGATGATATATAAATCTGCTGTCTGGGAATAAAGAGCAGAGCAGCATAAGCACTCTCTGGTGTTGTGTCTTCTCTCATTCCTCTCTTCACAACGTGCCGATGTCTTCTCCACCCTCCCCAGGACCTGACATGATAATCAGACTAATGTCCCTCACGGGTGTCTCCCACTTAGTTATAGAATTTTAGTTACTGACTCCCCTGAGTCATTGTCACAGCGTACTAAGAATCTTCCTGGTAGTACATTAGAACAAAGTCAGGTATGGACCTTAAAAATGCATATGATTGGGTATCCTCAAGTTGAAAAGACTTGTTAATGTGTCTAAACCACCTTTAGCTGATGCTTGTAAAACATTAATTCCTGAAAAAGATATTTATTGGGGAAACAAAATCCTCTACACTCTTACCCTAAATGAGTGGAGTGTGCCTTTACAAATAAGGCGTTAACTTTTGTGCCTGCAGATTCAAGCCGCACCATTACTGATTTTTCCACATCGTCCCCTGATTCTGATTACAAAAGTGTTCTTAAAGATAACGCTGGGAAATTTATTTATCCTGGCAGCCTGTGTAAATACCCCCCATGCTATTTTACTAGGCAATAGTGATTTTTCACAGATTACTAGATATGAGTTGTCTTATAAAGTTACCTGTTCTGATTGTCTGTTAACAAATTGTATTAATTCCTCCTTGCCTAAAGATTGTACCACCTTTATAACTGTACATCAACCTTCTTTTATAATGCTTCCTGTCACCCTTAAAGAAGACTGGTATGATGATAAAGGAACTCAAAATAGGGGGAGATGTTGCGCCTAGCCCCACCCATATTGCTTGACAAGGTCACATTGTGGGTTGAGAGCCTTCAAGGCAGTGCTCCTCCAAAGAGTCAGGATGCATTATCTCTGCTCATAAGCAAATTGAACATAACGTTTTTGTAAGTTTAAAATAATAGAGTTGGGCCTCCCCGGTGGTGCAGCGGTTGAGAGCTGCGCTGTGGAGCTGTCAGCGGCTCGCAATGCGAGTTCGATGCCCAGCCAGGGAGAATCCCACATGGCGCCGCAGACCTCTCCTGCCTCGCCCGCTGCTCCCCTCAGCAGTGTATTTCTGATCTGCCTGTTCTGCTCCCCACTCTGTCTCTGGTGATCCCTCTCACCACCCCACGCCTCTGGCCTGTACCCCAGCTTGTATGTGTAAATAAATACATCTTTAAAAAAAATAAATAAAACAAATAAAATAATAGAGTAGTCTCCTTTTCTGTAAGTTTATGTAAAAACTATGATTAGTTTCTCTGATGTACCTGCATGCAAGTAGCCCTTCTCATTTCTTAAGACCCCATGATTGGGTCCAGGCGCCAAGCAGTTTCTCTGATAAGATTGCATTCACGTCCAGCCCCCAGTGGCCTGGTGTCCAGTGGGCACCAGGGAGTGTGGGGGGTTTGTTGATTCCCAGAATCAATTCACCTGCAACTGGGACGGGGCGCTGCCAGGAGGGGACAGCAATGAGCCGACGCTGACGAGAACTTGGCAGGCGTGGAGGGCATGAAACTGGGGTTTTATACTCAGATTGTGCTATTTAACAGGTTCCTCCCAGAGAGCTTTTAAAAGTTAGGTTCAGAGTATTTTTCAGTAGTTTTACTTGACACGTTCTGGCAACGTCCTCCCTCTGATTCCTCCTCCTTTCTTCAGTAGCCGGGTGCGGGTCTCATGGTGAAAAAACTCGTCGTTGGCAGGAAATCCCCAGCTGTCTTCACAGCCAGCCTTATGCCCTCGGCCCCTCCTCGCTTCCCTCCCAACTCACTTCCTTGTCGGTGCCCACCCATCCTTAAAAGGGTCTTGCTTTTTCAAATGGTCCACTGCGTGAATGTCCAGTGTTTGTCCCTCTGTCCTTCTGACTTGCTTGATGCTCACAACACTGGTCAGCAAATATTTACAAAAGTCTGTGACTGAAATAAAATTAGTCATTTCCTACCAATTTGTATGTGCTCAACACGAATATGACAGTCAAATTCTAATTTTGGCTCTAGTTGTTTTTTTTTTTGTACTCTGCAATAAATTGATGTTTACATCATGAAATGCATGCCAGTAGTAACAGGCCTACTACTTAATACCTGTAAAAAAATCAAGTCATAAGCTACTTCTTATATTTCTTCGCTTGTCTCTTGTACAGCTGTTCAGGAATAGAATAGATGGAAGGCGGTTTCCATTATGCAAAAGCACAGCCTTAAGACTCAGTTTCGAAGAGACTAGAAATAGTCTCCATTCTTGTGGGTCATGAGTGATTTCTAAGGCATTCATGAGGCCCTCAATATTGGAACAGAATACCAGAGTACTTTCCTTTCTGAAAAAAGGCTCCAACTGCTGGTGGCGCTTTGTATAGAAAGTAATTGTGACATCTTCTTCTAGAAGATTCCATTGTTGGAGTCTTGATCCTAGCAATTCTGCCTTGTTCTTGGATAAGTCCAAATCACAAACCAGGTCATTGAGTTCTTCCTGTGTTAGTCTGTGTGGGGTTGATGATGCATCATTGTGAAAATCTGGATCCCTGCATGCTGATGGAACAGGAGAAGAACAGGTCGGCTCACCCTTGTCCTCATCAGATGAATCAAGAGAATATTCTGCTGGAGGTTCTGGAATACAGAGTCCTTCACCATGTGGAACTGGTCTCCATACAGATGGAATGTTTGGGCAGACTATTCTCAACTCCTTTGGCTTTGTTATTCCGCTGGAAATAGGAGGAACCAAGCAGAAGTCACAGTCTTATATGTGGTTGCCTGGCTCTCTCCACACCATGGGAACTGCAAACAGCATGGATGATCTTTTGCCATTTAACCATCGTGAAAGCTGTGTTGGACATGTAGCACAGCATATATGCGGGGCCTAAGGCTTGTCTTGGTCACCAACCTTGCATCTGGAATAAAGATGATAAGCCTTCTTCACTTGAGAAGTGATACTTTTCTTCTGCTTGGCAAATGTCACTGCCCCACAAATAGAGCAGAAATTGTCCACGCTATTAACGCACTTTCGAGGCATGACTGTTCTGTATTGTGCCTAAATGGATAAAATAATAACAGTTCTATGGAACAGTAGCTTCCACTGTCTCGCACAAAGTCTGAAATATTTTCAGTGCTCAACCTTTCCGACAGGGCTTTATCTAGTGCACTGCTGACGTCAGCTCATCTCAGCAGCCGCCTGGCAGTAGTATTGCATTGCATCAGAAAATGATGCCATCAACTCTGGATGATGTGTGCGTGATGGTATTAGACGATGCAATGCAATATTACATCATTCTAGGCTGATTTAGGATGTTGTTGCAGTCCTAGTGGATAAATTTACACAGTGAAACATACAAAATGAATTATATGAAATATCTTCAAAACGAGAGCTAATAAATTTTCAGGATTATATTCATGTTTAGCACACCAAGATACTACAGATTAGGGCCTTGTTAAGTCAGTAATGATCTCACTGTTGACCGGTGTAATCCGGCTCCTTCCATTTTGCCATCAGTGGCAGCCTTTCCTGGTGGGGGCAGGCCCCCTCCCCCCGCTCAGCCCTCTACCCGCGGGCACTCAGGCTGTTTCCGCAGCCCGGCTATTGTAAACAGCGCTGCGGTCAGCACCGCAGAGCAGGTCATTCTGAGCTGGTGGGCCCATGTGCTGGGGGTCCCCCAGAGAGGGACTGTCAGGTCAGACAGCGGTTCACAGTTAGCTTTCCAGGGTGAATCCGATCTCCTCCCAAAATGGCACACCAGTTTTCATTTTCACCAGCCGGGCTGCAGGGTTCTGCTTTCTCCAGGAATTGGAGAAGTTCAAGGGTCGTAACATGGTTATGTTCTACACATATGTTCTACACATGGTTCATGTGGTGGGCCGTGTGACGTCTCCTTGCATTTCTTTGGGACATTCGAGTCAAGATTCATATTTATTTGAGATCTCTCTTTTGTCTCACTTTTGTATCTGAGGGGACGCTGGCCCATCTTAAGACCTAAAAATAATTAAAGCATTAGGTGACCACATGTCAAGGGAGATGCCCAAGAATGGGCAAGCTGTGGTCGTGTGTTCACTACTGTTTTTTAAATAAAACTTTATTAAAACATGGCCCGGCCCTGCACATACATGTGCATGGCACCTTCAAGTGGAATGGAGAACAGTGACCCTATGGCCCACAGAACCTAAAATCTTTACTATCTGGCTCAAAAAACAGGTCGGCCTATCTCTGATAATATGTTTAAAACTCTAAAAATTGATTTAAAAAATAAAGATGGAGGGAAATATGTGTATTTTAGTCAATGCACATGTGTACTATTATAGAAACGCCTCCACGCTTTCTCCCCCTCTCCTGTGATCTGGCCTTGAAGTGATGAACTTGGTTGGCTGATGGTTGGAGACGCTTCCCCATGAGGCCAGCACTTTCTCGCCTGTCTTCCGAGGGGGACGGCCACCGGCCATGACACAGGACGCTGGCGAGTTGGGAGGCCTCTAGCTGCCCAACTGCAAGTTCCTCTCTCCCCATACTGCACCCACAGATAAGCCCCCAGCCAAACCACCCTCTTATCAGAGCCTAGCAGATTCCTGCTAATCCCTGAGTAACGGGATTAGTAATCTCACTTCCTGCCAGCCGCAGAATCAAACAACTCAAACACGTCTCCTCCCGAGGGAACCTGGGGCGCCGCGCCCCTGACAGGCAGGCTGCCTCCGCAGCTGGGCGCCCCTCCCCAGCCCGGGCAGCCCGCACGGCCGGGCTCACCCCAGTGTGATAGGATTTAACCGCACTTTCCTCCTATCTTCTCGAGGATGTTTGTGTAGCAAACATGTAGACAGGGTGTCTCCCTCTGGGGCAAGGCCAGGCCAAGCTCACTGCCCCTAAAGGTTTGAGCCCCTGAAGAGGCTGGGGCGCCCCTCCTGTCATACAGCCCCGTGTAGGACACCCCTCAGCCCATTGGTGTCACCCAGGGGCTGGGAGCAAAGGGAGCCAGGGCAAGGCCTTCCTCTCTGCCCACTCTCTCGCCTTTTCTGGCGTCCGCCAGCGGCTGGCTGTGGGTCAGCTCCGAGCCCTGTGCGCTCTCAGCTACACCAGATCAAGCACAGAAGCCCTTTGAGTTAGAGCAGAAGTTGTCTATCAGGTTCACGCAGCCTCGTCGCAACAAACATGCATGTAAGCTCGGGGGTCTTGCCTAATTTAGCCTGCCACCCCTAAATGCCCCAGTCAGGGCAGCGCTGCGGGCTGAGAAGGATCAGAAACCCCTGCAGAGCAGCGCCGTTTCCCCCTCACTGCCGTGACCTGTCTGCTCGGAGCTTCGGGGGCGGTTCCCAGGAGCCGCGGGCACCTCCGAGGCGGCGCTGCTGGACTGTCCACTGAGCGTCTCTTCCCTCTCAGCTCATGCTTCCTCGTGGCTCCCAAACCGAGGATCCCCACCAGCTGCCCCCCCCCACTCACAAGGAAAGACCAGTTTTCTTAAGCTAACAAAGTCCCTCTCCGTGACCCTGCAAATAGGATCTTAAGCCACAACTTGGCTTCAAGATTTGGTTCCTGGCCTGGTCCTTAGTTCAATATCTTCTGAACGGAGCCCTGTTGTTGAGTGGGGAATGGCCCAGAAGCACAGTGGTCACTCCCAGCTGCAGCCCAGAGGCCCAGGGCTCACATCCAGGTGCTGGACCCCCAGACCTGATTAAGTCAAAGGACAGGAGCGGAGCGCAGGGGTCAGCAGGCACGGTGGGCGGCCACTCGGCAGGTGTTGGAGGCCTGAGGCTGGGCTGGAACGTCTTGGTCTCTGCACACAAGATAAGAACATGCTATTCCTGACGCCAGATAAATATTGGTATGCAAGGTCTCCATGGCTTGCGCTTTAGATCATTTTTATGGAATGTTGACACGCCTACTGCCTGACCAGCCTTGAATCTTAGTTACTTTGTTCTAAGAACTCTCCTTTACCTCCCCCCTCCCCAAGGCCCCTATATAAGCTTGAGCTCCTTTGTTAATAAACGAGACCTTGACGCATCTCAGACTGACTCTGTCTTTCTTTATGCGCTTGGTCTCCTGCCCCTTTCTCCCCCTTGGTTCTTTCAGGAGGCGCCCCCTCGAGTCCCACTAAATTACCTGGCCTGCTGGACGGGTCAAGTGGCGCCCAACGTGGGGCTCGAGGTACGGTGACCTGCCGGACAGCAGACAACAGAGAAGCTTCTCGAGATACGGAATAGAGACGGTAGAGACGTCCGGACCGCATCGCTCGTGCAACACGGAAGAGTCTTGAGGTAGGAATTGCTGTCCCATCGACCATGGGCAAAAATATGTCTAAGGAAATGCTGTTTATCAAGGAGATGAAAAATAATCTCAGGGAAAGGGGTATAAGAGTAAAGAAAAAAGATTTGTTAAACTTCTTTTGTTTCGTGGAAGAAAAGTGTCCTTGGTTAATTCTTCAGGGCCCAGAGATCCACCCTCTTACTTGGATTAAGGTGGGCAAAGATTTTAATAAACTTATTAGGGATGGGGAACAGATCCCCGAAGCATTTTTTAGTTTCTATGGATTAGTTAGAGATATTCTCAAGGAGGCGGAGGGAGACGGGCGACTCTCCCATCTCTTGGCCCTCGCAGAGGACCTCCTTATGGATTCCTCTTGCCCCCCATCAAAGGACCAATCTCCCCGCTCCGCAGCAGCTGACACTGCGCCCTTGCCCAGCGTCCCGTTACAAAGTGAAAGTAAAGCGGAGAAAAAGACCGTAGACCCCTATGATGCAATGGCCGGCTCGGTCTTGCGCTCTCCGTCACTTATTGATGAACCTGTCCCCGCTGATTTGACCCCCCCTTTATTAAGGCCTCCCCCTCCGACCAAATCCTCTAAAAACATATATCCTGTTATCCATAAAAATAGTCCCGATGGAGAATGGCTTGATCCCTCAGAACGGGCCGATCTCGACTACGTGGCGGCCAAATGTGAGAAAGACAGGTATGGATCTCGCCCTCAATGTCAGTCCCGGGTTTCCCTGACTAACTGAAAGAAGGATATAAGCCTGCAGTGGCCCTTGCCACCCCCTTATTTGTCTCGTCCCCTCGGCGCCCCGAGCGCCCTCACTCATAATAAGAAAGAGCTGGGACAGATGAACCCCGCGGTACAAGGAATGCAGGATCTATTCGAGACCAAAGAACTCCTGCTGAGCCAAATCACCAAGTTAAAAGATGTCTTTTCTATGAAGAGAGAATTAAAAGATCTCACTCAACAAATACAGGAATTACAGGCTGACCTTACGAAAGAAGTCGGCCCTAACTCTCCTTCTATTAGATATCCGCCTTCATGTAGCCCCCCCGCCAAAGACACAGGCTAGATCAAAAATAGGTATAACTAAAAAACCGCTGCCTACCGTGTCCCTCTCCTTCCCAGTAATGACCCGTTCTGGCACTCGCTCCCAGGACGTGGGGGAGCCGGCAGATACCACTCAGAATGCCCTTGTGGATGATGAAAATGTTAAACCAGACTCCTCGGCCTCCGAAGGGGAGGAGGAGGATTCCGGGGAAAGGCCAAGGGCAGACAACCCTGGGCAGATTATATATAAAAAATTAAAGCTTAAACATATAAAAGAGTTACATTCGGCGGTTAAAAATTATGGCATTAATGCTCCCTTTACCCTTTCGATTCTTGAAAACTTGGGCCAAGGAGGCAGCCTCCTGCCTCATGAATGGAATAAGGTGGTTCAGTCCGTACTAACCAGAAGCCAATTTCTGACCTGGAAGGCTGAATTTATAGATAGGGCTGAGGCACAGGCAATCCTAAACAAAAAGGGCCTCCAAACGGCTCATGGTCTTCCGATAAGATCACTGGAAGAGGCAGTTTTGCCTTGGAGGAGAAACAACAGAAACTCCCAGCAGGGCTTCTGGTGCAGACTACCCAGGCGGCTATGGCGGCCTGGCGGGCCGTGCCCTCTACTGGGTCGGCCTCAACTTCTTTGTCCAAGATAATACAGGGCAATAATGAGCCTTATGCCCAATTTGTGGCCCCGCTGCTAGAAGCAGCCGAAAGAATCCTGGGGGATGACAGTACTGAAAATATAATGGTCAAACACCTGGCCCTAGAAAATGCCAATGCAGCCTGTAAAGATGTCCTACGGGGAAAAACTAAAAATATAGATTTAAATGGCATGATTAAATTGTGTAATGATGTTGATTCCTTTGATGATAAAATTTCTAAAACCATGCTGGCAATAGGAGCTATGCTCCAAACACCTACCAGAGTGTCTAACAGTGGAGTTAAAAATTGTTTCAAATGTGGAGCCACGGGGCACTTCGCTAGGGAGTGCACCAGTTCGCCGGGGTTGGGTCAGCTCCCTCCCGACGCCGGGCGCAGTGGCGCGGGCCTGTAATCCCAGCTCTTTGCTCTTTGGGAGGCTGAGACTGGTGGATCGCTTGGTTGGCAGTTCGGGGCTGCAGTGCGCTACGCCACTCGTGTGGTGTCCGCAGCAACCGTATGTGAGCGTGGTGACCCCCCCCGGGAATGGGGGGGGCGCCACTCGACCCCAGCAGAAGGGGACGTAATCCGGCCGGCCCAGTCCGGAACAGTTCGGAGCAGCCAGGGCTCCTCAGTCCGATCCGCCGCGGAAAGACATTGGCACCCGGAGACTAGACAAGGCTATGCTCAGGCCCTGTGGAAGGACCCAATCACTGCAAAATGGAATGGTCCTGACCCCGTTATTATTTGGGGAAGAGGGTCCGCGTGCATCTATGATTCTAGAGAAAATGGAGCCAGATGGCTACCTGAAAGATTGGTTAAACCCTACGCCACCACCAATGGCCCAGACAAGGGCGACACCAAAACTAATAACTCATTACGTCCAGGTCTTTAGCCTGAGACAAGGTTTCTCTCTACTTGTGTTGCAGCAGAGGAAGAAAAAAATGAGGCGCTAAACAGGAGAGGCCTCGACTTGCTGTTCCTAAAGGAAGGAGGCTTGTGCGCGGCATTGAAGGAGGAGTGCTGCTTCTATGCAGACCACACCGGAATCGTGCGAGAGTCCATGGAAGAACTGCGCAAACGCTTGCACCAGCGAAAGACGGAACTTGCTAGTTGGGGTTCGGGAGTTGTAAACTGGTTACATAACAATCCCCTGATTTCTGTATTGCTCCCCCTCCTTGCTCCCCTGGTTGTCTTTCTCCTTCTTGTTACTTTTGGTCCTTGGGCGTTTCAACGACTGACACAATTTATCAAAAATCAAAATGATTCGGCCCTCTCCAAAACGGTTTCGGTTCATTACCACCGAATAGACACACAAGATCAGGATGGCATGTCTAGATATAAACTCCGGTTTGGGGCCACACGGCCCTGATCTCCCCCTGCGCTAAGTGGAGAGTTCTCAATGACGGGATTAGTACGGGGCCTGTGCTGGAGGCACAACGTACAGATGTCGTCGAGACCGGCTCAACATGGCACGTTGCCAGATACAGGGGCCACCCCATATAGCCTAAGACAGAGGCTCTCTATTAGCCAGGCCCAAGTTGGCCATTTTGTATTCAGAGAGGGGGAATTGTTGGAGGCCTCAGGCTGGGCTGGAACGTGTTGGTCTCTGCACACAAGATAAGAGCATGCTATTCCTGACGCCAGATAAATATTGGTATGCAAAGTCGCCATGGCTTGCGCTTTAGATCATTTTTATGGAATGTTGACACGCCTACTGCCTGACCAGCCTTGAATCTTAGTTACTTTGTTCTAAGAACTCTCCTTTACCTCCCCCCTCCCCAAGGCCCCTATATAAGCTTGAGCTCCTTTGTTAATAAACGAGACCTTGACGCATCTCAGACTGACTCTGTCTTTCTTTACGCGCTTGGTCTCCTGCCCCTTTCTCCCCCTTGGTTCTTTCAGGAGGCGCCCCCTCGAGTCCCACTAAATTACCTGGCCTGCTGGACGGGTCGGGCGGGCGGGGTCACATGACCTGCTTCGCCTCAGCCTCTGGGCAGTGCCCGGTGACAAGGGCCAGAACTGCGGTTTGAGCTGGGGCCACGGAGGGCGTCGGGCAGCACACGCCTTACTGGAGGGGCAGAGAGGCGGGCGAGGACCAGGCTGCGCCGAGGCCGCAGTGACCCACGAGCTGGCACGGTCGGGCTGGGCGCCATGCGGCTGGGCGGGGCCCTCGCAGGGGTCCCCGGGGCCGATCCAGGTCAGAGGGGTCAGCTGGAGACGTGGGTCCGCTCCTCCCGCTCGCCCGTCCGACCGGCTTGCTGTGGGGCCGTTGCTGCTCTCGGTCGCGCGTCACAGGCGTGTCCCAGGCCACCGGGCCACTTCCGATGAGCCAAGGACAGCACACTTACTGAGCGCCGTAACCCGATGGATGGGTCAGTCTTGACCTTCTGCCGTCGGTGGCTCTGAGCGGCACAATCATGAGTATGTCCGGCCTGCGTTGAACCGTGAAGGATGACGGTGTGACTGCATGGAGACCCGTCACATGACGGGCCGAGCAGAGACTCCGCCCGCAGGAGTTTATGAATTTGTGCCTTTGGAACAAGGTGATGGATTTCGATTCCAGGTAACTGCTCAGAACTGTGTGCATTGTGAAGCAGGTGATAGTAAAGGTCCAAGTCAGAGTATTTACTGGGCAGTACCTGAAGGTGGGGGAGGACCCGCTTACAATGGAATGTAAACGACAACTGATTTCATCTGCAGTCACATTTGATAGCCAGTTTCCCCCAAATTATGGCAAGCTAACTTTAAAATGCTTAGAAGTTAGCCAGTACATACCTTACAGCAGAGTGTTCATTATCAGTGAAGTAAAAATTTTGTACCGTGCCTACAATTGTCCCATAACAAAATACTCCTCTTAAATAAAATTTAAGTCATGGTAAAAACAACCCACCACTACGTCTCACGGCTCCGAGGGGCCCCATCCCCATCGACATGCTTCCAGGCTCGCGGGTCCCTGCTGTTCTGCTAGCGTCTGCAGCAGCCCCCAGCCCCAGCCCCA
>PVIJ01023712.1:0-13710 GCA_004024925.1 Scalopus aquaticus
TCCTTTCCAGCATTTGTTGTTGCCTGTATTTTTAATGTGTGCCATCCTCTCAGGTGTGAGGTGGTATCTCATAGTGGTTTTGATTTGCATTTCCTTGATTATAAGTGATGTTGAGCATTTTTTCATGTATCTGTTGGCCATCCGCTTTTCTTCTTTGGAGAAGTGGCTTTTGAGCTCTTCTGCCCATTTTTTGACTGGGAAAAACCCCACATTTTATAATACTTCTTAGTATTGCCATTAGTAAAAATAAGAGGACTCCCACATGAGGAAGAAAAGAAGCATTCTGACACTTCAATCCTTCTATCTCTCCAAATCAGAGAGGAGGCCAGTCCTTTCACCTGATGGGCATCTAGAACTCCAGAGTGTAGGGAGCTTGTTCAGGATCTCACAAACAGAAGTATAGACTCACACCTCAGCCACCAGATGTTTCACAAGCATGTTTTATGGTTTGGTTTATGTTTTTCACTGCGACCACCTTAGTATTGGTAGCAAATGCTGTCATACCTGCCTGTACTCTCTAAACCTTTATCACTTCATTCATTGCAAGTTGGCTTGACTGCTGAATGCCAGCAGCTGCATCTAAATGCTTGATAGCAGTCTCTGATGTGCTGGGGCCCAGGCAACCTTCCATGCAGTCCAGAAGTGACAGAGTTCATCCCCCCTGATAACAGTTCTCTACTTAATGGCAGGCCAACATTAGTATGTAAATATTCCAGCTCCCTCCCTCCTCAGGTGGGGCAACACTGAGCCAGGTGTTCTATACTGGCTTCCAGAGTTCAGTTGAGAGCCTGATCTCTAGTTGCCCACAATGGTAATTTGCTTGGTAACATACTTTGCATCGACTTCCTTTCTGTCATGTTTCTGCATATCCTTATTGGGGCTTCTTGACATTCTTTCCCAAATAAATTATTTTCATTTAAATCCTTGTCTCAGGGCCTCCCTGGTGGCGCAGTGGATTAAGCGCAGCACTATGAAGCTATCCAGAGCCACTGCAGCAAGAGTTCGAAACACGGCCAGGGAGATTCCCAAATGGCGCAGCAGACCTCTCCTGCCTCACCCGCTGCTCTCCTCAGCATTGTATTTCAGTCAATCTGCCTGTTCTGCTCCCCACTCTGTCTCTAGTGAACCCTCTTACCACCCCACACCTCTGGCTTACACCCCAGCTTGTATGCATAAATAAATAAATCTTTAAAAAAAATAAATCCTTGTCTCAGAATCTGCCCCTTGGCTTATTCAAACTAAGTCACTGTGATTTATAGCAAGTAGGAAATGGGAATCAGCCAAGACAGAGGAAAGAGAGCTAAGGATGATAATCATACCCTAGCTGGCTCCTTGATGCCAGGCTAGGGCTCTGGTGCAGCCTAGAAAGAGAATACAAAATTTCCCTCACAGTTCCAGTTCTCCAGGGCAAAAGTTGACAAACTTTTTCTCTTAGAGTCAGGGAGTAAATATTTTAGGCTTTGTGAACCTAAAGTCTTTGCTGCAATTGCCCAGTTCGGCCATTGCAACATGAAAGCAGTCACAGATAATATAGCAAAAAAGGATATGTCTGTACTCCAATATTTTATTTGCAAAAGGACAGCAGGCCAATTTGAAACATAGGCTATTGTTTACAGATCCCCTGCTCTAGAACAATAAAGAGGCTGAGTAATCAGGTAGCGATAGTGGTAAGCTGGGTGTGAGGTGAGGCCACTTGCTGACCTTAGAGTCCAGAAGCAGTGCTCTCTGCCTGGAATCCCACAGCTGTGCAGCCCACTGTCACTGTCGACAGCATGAAGTGCAATGTCTTTGCTTGCAAGCCCAAGGCAGGCCACGCTTTTTTTTTATGGCGAGATTACAGCTTCACTAGAAAAACATTAAGGCCCCAGATAGAAAAGTAATTTAATATTTTCAAAGACATAAAATGGGTGAATTCATCTGATATTTGATATAAGGAATGTGAGACTTGATTACACATAATTTATGGAACAGTCAATGGAGTTTTCTGCTGGAAACTGAAGGTGTAATACTGGTAGCTGACGGTGAGAAAGCCTTTGTTATGGTACTGAAAAGTACAGAACCAAGTTCACCAGGAGGGAGCTGATCCAAAGATGGGTGAAGATGTTATAAGTCAACTGTTTTGAATATTGCAGTTTTCCTGGCCCAATGACTTACATTCTGGAAAAGTTGAAATTAAGTTAACAAAACTACAATTTCCAAAAGTCATTCTGTGCAACCAGTTTAATGCAGACGCTAAGCCCATGTTCTGGGCCCAGTGTTTGGAGAGGTTGGTTTGTAAGTGTACCTTTGAAGGCAGTGAGCCCCAGAATGAAAAATAAGTAGAATCAGACTTGTCTTATTTTTTTTTTCTTTGATGGTGTTATTGGGCTGGTGAGTCAGAAAGTGCAGAAGACAGAGGGTGTGGCAGAAGCATATGTTGAAATATTAATCTCTGTATTTTTCCCTTTCTACTTCCTATTAATTTGGGGTCCTCCCCAGTTCAGTCAGTCAGGAGCTTCCAGTATCCTACCTCAAGGAGGGAAATTACTTCAGTTGGGCACAGATATCAAAGAACTCTTTGAGTTTTAAAATAGGTTTTTAGAATCCATGACAAAGACAATAGTTTAAAAATGGTTTTAGAATGGTCAAATCTTTCTCTTGTCTTCACCAGAGACAGAGTGGAGAGCAGAATGGGCAGACTGACTGAAATACACTGCTGAGGGGAGCAGTGGGTGAGACAGGAGAAGTCTGCTGTGCCATGTGGGTTAGCTCCCTGGCTGGGGATAGAACTCCTGCTGCAGTGGCTATGATAGCTTCATAGTGCTGAGACTTAACTCTTTGCACCATCGGGGAGACCTAGAACATGTTTTTTCACTTGAGATGGAGAAGTTTTAATATTCTCTTAGCAACTTTCAAATATGCAATACAGTATTTACTGTTACCATGCTGTACATAACAGCCTCATGATTCATTTTATAACCAGAAGTTTGTACCTTTTGACCTCCTTAACCCATTTTGTCTATTTTAAATTTTTAAAATTTGGATCTCTATATCTTTTTCTTATGGTAAATATATATAATATAAAATTATCATTTTAGGCATCTTAATATGTACAATTCAGTAGCAGTAAATACATTCATAGTATTATTCAACATAACTGCTATCTATTTCCAGAATTTTTTCATTATTCCAAATGGAAACTCCATGCCCTAAAATAATAACCCATTCTTCCTCTTCCTCCAACCCTAGTACCCCTTTTCTATTTTCTAAATTTGCCTATACTAAGTAGCTCTTAGATGAATGGTACTGAAAAGTACAGAACCACATTTACCGAGAGGGAGTTGATCCAAAGACATTAATAAGACAACTGTTTTAAATAATAGTTTTCCTGATCCAGGAAAAGGACAAATACCACATGATTAGAATCAGATAGTATTTGTCCTTTTGTATCTGGCTTATTTCACTTAGCTTATGCTTTCAAGATTCATCCATGTGGTAGCATATATATGAATTCCCTTCCCTTACAGGGTTGAATAATATTCTGTTGTACAGATGTGCCACATTTTGTTTAACCATTTATTCATTATGGACATTTAAGTTGTTTCCACCTTTGGCTGTTGTGAATAGTATATCTATGAATGGTGGAGTACAGATATGTTTGAGTTCGTGTTTTCAGTTCCTTGGGTATATGCTCAGAAGTGGGATTGCTGGATCATATGGTAATTCCGTATTTAAATTTTGGAAGGACTACCATATTGTTTTCTACATTGACTGCATCTTTTTATATTCCTACCAGTAATGTAGAAAGGCTCCCATTTCTCCACATTCTTGTCAACACTTATTTTTAAAAATAATCGCCATCCCAAAGAATGTGAAGTGGTTTCTATCTCATTATGTTATAATTACTTTTTTAAATGCATAACCTCAAAAAATATGGGATGTATATCCACACCTGTCTGACCCTAAGCTTTCAACCCCATATCCTGGCCATCCTGTGACCCACGTGTGCTTGTTTTAACAAAGCAGAAGTTTCTCCTGAAATTGCAAGACTTAGCTTAGACATGCATTCTTTAGTGCTGATGCCATGGATCTTATCTTTAGACCCATCCCCCAAAATTTTGTTTCAGAAACAGGGAAAATAAGCTTAAAGAAGAACTAATTTTGATGTAAGAAATGTCCAATAATCCTTTTTCTTATAAAAGCAAAAAAAACAAAGCATAGACATATATGTATGTATATGTGTGTGTATAAATATAAATATATGTGTGTGTGTGTGTGTGTGTCTGTGTGTGTATAAAGAAAGAGAGAGAGAGAGAAGGAGGGAGGGAGGGAAGTAAGGGGAGAGAGAGGCTAACATAAATGTACAATAGGGGAATGCCAGATAAATTGGTAAATTATCCTTTCAGTGAATATTACATAATATATATTATATTATACAGTAATTAAAGAATGATGATTATGAAGTCTTTGTTGACCCACTGAAAAAACTGAAGAAGAAAAGGCTACCTGTAGTTCTATAATGATATGAACTTTTTAAAAAGATTTATTTATGCATGCATACAAAAGCTGGGGTGTAGGCAAGGGGTGGGGTGAGAGGATTCACCAGAGACAGAGTGGGGAAGAGAACAGGCAGATCTACTGAAATACACTGCTGAGGGGAGCAGTGGGTGAGACAGGAGAGGTCTGCTGTGCCATGTGGGAAGCTCCCTGGCCAGGGATTAGAACTTGTGTTGCAGTGGCTGCTGATAGCTTCAGAGTGCTGAGACTTGACTCTTAGCACCACCAGGGAGGCCCCTAATGATATGAAGTTATAAGAACAAAGTCCAGAAAACATACTCTCCCCTGCCCCAAATGGCTGTTAGTATACAGGATAAAGCATAAGATAGCTTTCTTTTACACAAGCATCACTCATGTTTTTATATTGGATTTCAAAAAAAAGTAAAGACAAAAGTGAGCCAGAACACTTCACTGAGGCTGGCTGATGAATGACAACCTATTATCAGTTCTCATTTTTAAAAATTGAGATATAATTGACACACAACATTGTGTAAATTTAAGGTATAATTGTTGATTTGGTACATTTATATTGTGATGATTGCCATGGTAACATTAGCTAACACCTCTATCATATCACATAATTATTAGTCCTCTGATTGGTGGGAACAATTAAGATCTAGTCTCCTAGCTGGGGTGTAGGCCAGAGGTGTGGAGGAGTGAGAGGATTCACCAGAGACAGAGTGGGGAGAAGAACAGGCAGATTGACTGAAATACACTGCTGAGGGGAGCCGCGGGCGAGGCAGGAGAGGTCTGCTGAGCCATGTGGGTCAGCTCCCTGGCTAGGAATCAAACTCATGCTGTAGTGGCTGCTGAGAGTGCTAAGACTTAACCCCCTTGTGCCACCAGGGAGGCCCCTTTTCTACACTTTTTGAGTAGAAGGTTGGACCAAAGGCCTTACAAAGTGCCTTCTCTGGGCCAGGCAGTTTTCATACATTTTCCCACTTAATCTCTGTGCTGTCTTCTGTTTGCCCTTCAGGATCAGTTCTTTACCCTTCTCCATCTACTGTGTGCTCCCAGAGACTAAGCTGAGACAGCATCAGCCAGCTCCTTCTCCTTTGGCTTCCCCTTGGCCTTGGCCAATGAGGAACACCCACCCACAGGAGGTGGCACATGGGGAAGAGAACACCTCAGGTGCTTGTTTCCTGTTTCCTCTGTAGACCCTCCACTGGCTGGGTCCTGCCCCTAATGGCTCCACCTTCTGAAAGGTGGCCCTCTATACAGCCTCTCTGTCTCCAGGTTTTGTCCTTTGGGCCCCAAATAGGTGACAGTTCTATTGTTCCTAGCACCTCGTCTCTAGTCCCAGGGTACTGCACTATCCTTGTGGTTACTTTACACCTTATTCGCATTTTTGTAAATAGTCACTTTATCAAACTTTCCTCAAATTACCCAATCAAGTGTGTCATCTGTATTCTCCCAGGACCCTGACCTATATAATCCCTAAAGAGAGAGAGACTAACTCATCCAAGTTTAAGAGTTAGTAGGTGACATATCTGTGCTGGGAAACAGGTTTGTCTGCCTCCTTTGCCAGGCTAGACAGCACAGCTCTGGAAGGATCCTGTTTAGCAGTGGGCAGTTGGGTACCCAGGATGAGGTCCAGCACTGGGCCTAAAGGATGGACTCTTCCCCTGCTCGTTACCCCAGACCACTGCACATCAGGAGTTATTTCCACTTCTGCCTTTCCTGAAGTTGGACCACCCACCCCTATCATTTATTATTCAGTCATCATTGCATTTGCCCAGGAGGACTTTGTTTGTAGAGCCCAGAACAGTCTCCTTAATGGGTTCTGTAGTGGTTGCTAAAACATGTTCACAAATTCTTAGAGATTCTTTCCATTAGAGGTGGAGTTTAATTCCCTTTCCCTTGAATATGGGCTTCCCCTTGTAATTTGCTTCTAACAGATGGAAAACAGAAGTGATCTGACATGACTACCCAGGCCAGGTCATGAAAGTCCATCAGCTTTTGCTTGGCTCTCCTCTGAGAGCAATTCATGGAATCTAGGCCCCACTGTGAGGGGAATCTAGGCTACATGGAGAACTCCCATATGAGTGATCCAGATGAAAACTCAGCTGAGGTTCTAGCTGTGAGAAAGCCTTTGGTCCTTCAGTCATGGTTTGACTGCAACTACATGAGAGATCCCATTGAGAATTGCCTAGCTGTGCCCAATCAACTCCAGGAAAAAAGACAACAAAAATAAAACATTGGCTATTATTAAAGTCACTGAGTTTGGGGATAATGTGTGACATGGTGATAGAAGATTGATAAATTGCTTTCTGCAAAAGAGCAGAGGAGGCACCAGATTCTCTTTGGGTATCTTATGTGTTCTGGAGTATTATCCTTCTCTAATTCTCTTAAAAATCTCTAAACTGGGGCCTCCCTGGTGGCTCAACAGGTTAAGCACAGCACTATGAAGCCATCCAGAGCCACTGTAGCAAGAGTTCGATACCTGGCCAGGGAGATTTCCACATGGCGCAGCATACCTCTCCTGTCTCACCCGCTGCTCCCCTCAGCAGTGTATTTCAGTAGATCCACTGTGCTGCTCCTCTCTCTGTCTCTGGTGAATCCTCTCACCTCTCCCTCCAAACTTCTGGCCTACACCCCAGCTCTTGTATGCATAAATAAATCTTTAAAAAAAAATCTCTAAATTTCCAATTTTAATTCCACTATCATCTAGCTCTGGATTTTACTCTTGATATTTGAAAAGTGAATAACTTCTGTGCCTCCCTAGTGGTGCAATGGGTTAAGTCTCAGTCCATGAAGGTATCAGTAGCCACTGCAGCACGAGTTCGATCCCCAGCCAGGGAGATTCCCACACAGTGCAGCAGACCTCTCCTGCCTCACTCACTGCTCCCTTCAGCAGTGTATTTCAGTCAATCTGCCTGTTCTCCTCCCCACTCTGTCTCTGGTGAATCCTCTCACCCCCCATACCTCTGGCCTACACCCCAGTTCTTGTATGCATAAATAAATAAAATCTTTTTAAAAGTGAATAACTTCTTAGAATTAATTGTACCTGAATTTTTGCTCAGAACAAGTTCATGTTTTAAATTTGTTCTTTTCACTTAGTAATATGTGATCAACACCTTTCCAAGTGAATAAGTATAAATGTACTGCTTAAAAAATAGTTTCAGAATAGTGAACTTCAGGTTTAAAAGAGTTTTACCATGCTGAATATGCTTCTAGATAACATCTACTGACTACAATAAAATTTGTTAATCCATTCATTTATACACCCATTTTCTCACTTGCTTGTTCAAAAAACCATGAAGTGTTCGTTACATGCCTAGTGATACCTCTTGTATTGAGCACATTAAGAACATTTAGAACTTTAAACCCAATTTTATAGAGACCACTCTTACTCAAGTTAACCAGAGTTAGTTTTTAATTTTTCAACAAAGATCCCTGATAGAACAGCAATTTATATGAGGTGTGAGGTATAAGCAATAGACTCTTGGGGAATGGAGAGAATCTGGGACTGGTCCTCTTTCCTAGAAAGGGTTGAAGATAACTGTGGTCATCTTTAAGATGGCTACCAAAGATCCTGTCCCCACTCCCCACCTTTCACACTACTCTGTAACTAGACCTGGCCTTACTTCTAACAAATAGAATATGGCAAAAATTAGGGTTAGATTCCATGATTAGGTTACAAAAGACTATAATTTTCTCTTGCTCTATTACCTTATAAGTTTGTACACTTTAATGAGGCAAGTTGACCTTGATGGAGAGGTATAAATAGCAAGGAATTGAGGGTGACTTTTGACCAGTACTTCATTGGTCAGAATTGAGTCATGTCAGCACTCATGTGAGTGAACTTGAACATGGGTCCTTCCCCAGTCAGGCCTTTAGATGAGACCACAACCTCAATTGATCCCTTGATTGCCACCGTGTGCAAGACTCTGACATTAGAGGAGGCAGACAAACCATGTTCAGATTCCTGACTTACAGACACTGTGTGGTAATAAGCATGTGTTGTTTTTAAGTCCTTAAATTGTGGAGTAATTTGTTATGCACCAATAGATAACGAACATAGTAATTATTTAGGGATGGGAACTTGCAAGTTAGAGCCTGTGGTGATGAAATCACCCAATTTAACTATTGCTTAGCATTGCCTGTAATGAAGTATCTATTGAGACAAGGCTCTAGGGGACCTAGTAGCTGCCATCCAAAAAGCAGCATACAGGAAACAAGAAATTCAAGGGCTGTGGGTGCCACCATTGCTTTGAACTCTGCTGGACAATTTAAAGAAGTTTATAAGCATAAGCTCACAAGTTCTTCCTCTTCTACTTCCTTTTGCTTTTAGACTTCCCTTCTCTTTCTTTTTCTTCCTGAAAAATTTTATCCTAAAGGCATTAGGTAGAAGAGAGTGAGGAAGGCATTTTAACTGGAGTTAAAAGGACTATGGAGGCAGAGTGGAGTGCTGGGGACTGAATTGGGTGAGGAGAACGTTTGTGTAGGAAGGCTGCCTGGCACAGATAGTTGGAACCTAAGCTGGGTGAGGAGGGCATTTGCATAGAAGGGTGGCCTAGCACAGATGTTAGAGCTCGAGGAAGGTGAGGAAGACAGCGCAGCTGAGAAGCAGCTCAGTGAGAATGTCTCAGCCTGAGCAGGGTAGCGAATGCAGTGTGATATCATATTTGGCTACGCAGAAATTATCTCCAGAGCCTCCCTAGTGGTACAATGGGTTAAGTCTCAGCACTATGAAGCTATGAAGAGCTACTGCATCATGAGTTTGATCCCCTGCCAGGGAGCTTCCCACATAGCAGAGCAGACCTCTCCTGACTCGCCCATTGCTCCCCTCAGCAGTGTACTTCAGTGAATCTGCCTGTTCTGCTTCCCACTCTGTCTCTGGTGAACCCTCTCACTCCTCCCCCACACTCTGGCCTGCACCCCAGCTCTTGTATGCATAAATAAACTTAAAAAAAAATAAAGCTACTAAAGCTATTAATTAAAAAAAAAGAGAGAAAGAAAGAAAGAAATTATCCGGGCCTCCCTGGTGGCGCAGCGGTGAGCGCTGCGCTGTGGAGCTCTCGGCTGCGCACGATGGGAGTTTGACGCCCAGCCCGGGAGAATCCCACATGGTGTGGCAGACCTCTCCTGCCTCGCCTGCTGCTCCCCTCAGCAGTGTGTTTCTGATCTGCCTGTTCTGCTCCCCGTTCTGTCTCTGGTGAACCCTCTTGCCGCCCCATGCCTCTGGCCTGTACCCCAGCTTGTATGTATAAATAAATAAATCTTTAAAAAAAAAGAAATTATCCCCAAACTCAGTGGGGTAGAACAATAATATTTGCTAAATCACAATTTCTTTGGGACAAGAATTCAGACACAGCCCAGAAGGAATGGCTTGTCTCTGTTCAGTGACGTCTGGAGCCTCAGACGGCTGAGGGCTGAAATCATCCTAAGTCCTGACGGAGGCTGGGGTAGTCTTCCAAGGTAGCTCACTTTATGGCTGGAAAAATCAGTGCTAACAAGTCCCTCCCTCCCTCCCTCCCTCCCTCCCTTCCTTCCTTTCTACCTTCCTTCCCTCTTTTCCTCCCTCCCTCCCTCCCTTCCTTCCTTCAGATTTATTTTATTTCTTTATACATAAAAGAGCTGGGGTATAGGCTAGAGGAGCAGGGGCAGGGGGATGAGAGGATTCAACAGAGACAGAGTGGGGAACCAGAACAGACGGATCTACAGAAATACACTGCTAAGGGGAGCAGTGGGCAGACATATGCTGCGCCATGTGTGGGTTAGATCCCTGGCTGGGGATTGAACTCTTGCTGCAGTGGCTGCTAATAGCTTCATAGTGCTGAGACTTAATCTGTTGCACCACCAGGGAAGCCCAACAAGTTGATTTCTTTCTTAATGGGTCTCTACACATGGTCTCTACGGGCAAGTTGCTTCCCTGAGTACGAGTGATCTGGAAGAACCAAACTAAGAAAAAGTTTGGGGTTCTAGAATCTAGCAGGGTGAGGAGGGCATACAGAGGGGAAGCCTGGCATGGCTTTTAAGAGCTCTAGCATAATGGAGAAGGCATCCATGTGGAAAAGACAGACTGCAGTGAGGAGCTGGAGTCCAAGGGTATAGAAAAGGACACCAATGCAAGGGTAGGAGCAGTTTTGGAAGATGGTTTACATGTAGGGGTTGGTCATATAAGTAGATATATTAAGGATCAGAACCAGGTTTCTCACTGTCAGATGAGTGAGTTACAAATAAGTAAAGGGAGTATAAATCCTGTGATGTTGCAGTGGGAACTGGAGGGATGAGTGTGAATTCATAGTTTGATAGGTAGGTAGATTGTGAGAGTGTGTGTGTGTGTGTGTGTGTGTGTGTGTGCATTTCCCATTGCTATCCACTAAAAGGGACTGGGAAGAACAGAATCCTAATAGCAATAAGCACACCTGGCACCCAGAAATATCATTTCACCTACAAAGAACCATGATGAAATCACAGATTCCGATTTGGAGCAGGGGCTATACAAGGTGAGCCCAAAACATCTTTCTTGCAACAGAAAGCAAGTCCTTGCTCAAGGAATGTTGGGAGATGTCAGGAAGACACATGAGCCAGCACAAAGGGGTTCCTGCTAGCCAAATCCACCACAATTTGAACCATTAAAAATAAAAAATGAGGGCCTCCCTGGTGGCGCAGCGGTTAAGAGCTGTGCTGTGGAGCTGTCAGCAATGGCGACGCAAGTTTGACGCCCGGCCGGGGAGATTCCCACATGGTGTGGCAGACCTCTCCTGCCTTGCCCGCTGCTCCCCTCAGCAGTGTATTTCTGTTGATCTGACTGTTCTGTTCCCTACTCTGTCTCTGGTGAACCCTCTCGCCTCCCCACGCCTCTGGCCTGTACCCCAGCTTGTATGCATAAATAAATAAATACTTTTAAAAATAATAAAAAATGACATTAAGAAAATATAACCCATTGATATAAAATAGGACAGCATGAGTCTATACTGTGTATATTAGTGAACATATGAAGTGATGAAGAAGAGGCTATTTACAGTTTCAAAGTATCCCAAACATCCTGGGGCCTCCCTGGTGGCCTAGTCTCAGAGCTATCACCATGACCACCTGAGTTCAATCCCTGGCCAGGGAGCCAGCCCACATATGGTGCAGCAGACCTCTCCTGTCTTGCCCACTGCTCCCCTCAGCAGTGTGTTTCAGTAGATCTGCCTGTTCTTCTCCCCACTCTGTCTCTGGTGAATTCTCTCACCACCTCCCCCACACCTCTGGCCTATACCCCAGCTCTGTATGCATAAATAAACCTTAAAAAAATAGATTGATAAGTTACTGTATCAGTTGAATCCATACCTCACCAATTCTCAGATGAAAGTTAAAGTAGTGAAGAGGAAAGAGTAGGAGTCTCAAAAGTGCAATGAGGTTTACAGTACTACTAACCATACTTTGTCTCCTTTGAGGAATCACCTTGCTTTGCAGACCTCTAAAAGACTCCAGAGGGAATTACCTGCAAGAGGAAGGCCACCAGGGCTGGGGGTGAGGTAGGAGTCCTTAAAGACTCCAGAAGGAATTACCTGCAAGAGGAAGGCCAACAGGGCTGGGGGTGAGGTAGGAGTGGGAGGTTGTGAGTGGATCTAGTGACTCTAGACCTACTACTAATTTTGGTTCTCAACCTTGACTGCACATTGCAATCACCTGGGGCATCTAAAAAAAAAACACACACACACTGAATCTCTGGATTGCATGCCCAGAAATTTGATTTAATTGGTCTAGGGTCCAATTTAATTTGGGTCACAGCAACTCCCAAAGAGACTCTTATGTGCAGCCAAGACTTATTTCACTGAACTAGAGATAAGACCCAGCATGTCCTTGAGGAAAGATTGCAACATAAAATGTGGGAATAGATTTAAATGCAAAAAAAAAAAAAAATCGCAAGATTTAGCTAAATCACTTCGGCAACACATATAATTTGGAATTCTTTCACATGGGGGATTTATCTCTTCATTCTCATTCAGTTATTTACTCAATAATTTCTTTATATTGGTGTGAATGTATGCATCTTTCTTTTATATCTTGGGTTATAATCTAATACTAACTTTGATGCTCAACTTGCTCCCGCTTTAGCCACTGGGAGCTCTTTCAGTTGGTTTCTGTGCTCCTTTGCCATATCCCCAGCATTGGGAGGTTTTGTTCATTTTTCAGCACTTCTTTATTTTCCTATATGGGAAAGGGGTTCCAGGACCATCTTGTAGATTTCTTGCCCCAGTCTTAGAATTAGGTATTTCTCCAAGGAACCCTGGTCCCTTTTATTGGAAAATGGCATTTAAAAACAAGAGTCAGATGTGACTTTTACATGCTACTGCACGTAAAAAAAAAATCATCCACTCGGGCTTCCCTAGTGGCACAGGGGCTACAATTTCAGTGCTGTCAAGCTATGGCCAGCCACTGCCGCATGAGTTTGATCCCCAGCCAGGGAGATTCCCACATGGCACAGCAGACCCCTCCAGCCTCACCCACTGCTCCCCTCAGCAGTGTATTTCAGTAGACCTGCCTGTTCTGCTCCCCATTCTGTCTCTGGTGACTCCTCTGATCTCCCCCGACCTCTGGTCTACTCCACAGTTCTTGTATGTATAAGTAAAAATAAATCTTAAAAGAAAAATCACCCACAGATAACAACAAACCAGTAACAAACCCTGGAAATCTGATTCTAGAACTGAGGCTGCCAGACTAGGGGAGAAAGAAGGGAAGCAGAGTGAGGAGGAGGCACAATGAACTATGGTGGAGGGCTATGGGTGCCTTGGTGCTGGTGTAGTGTGGTAACATACACCTGAAGGGTGTGATCCTATACCTCTAAGTCACATATCATGTTGTAAACCAATGTTATCACAACAAAATTTAAAAAATAAATAAATTAATTAAAATTTTTAAAATAACCCAAATAAAAGACTATTACAGTCCTCAGGATCTATGACCCCAGATTGGCTTGTGCCCAACCCCAGAATCCCTTATCTGACTGTCCTTTTGGAGTCACAATCGAAGGCTGTTCTTTTTTTTTTTAATTTATATCTTTTACATTACTGTGTATTCCCCATAAAATTCCCACCACCAGTTCACCTGTGAACCATCACCATAGTCCCTGTGCTCTTCTGTCCCCCCATTTGATCCCCTTTCCTCCCCCTCCCAATTGAAGGCTGTTCTACTGACCTGTTTGGTGGCCTTTTTCCAGGTGAGTCCATCCTGGCTCTG
>PVIJ01023713.1:0-13711 GCA_004024925.1 Scalopus aquaticus
CAGGAAGATTAGATTTACTAAAGAGAACACGAAGGACAAAACTTTTGTTTTCTAGGTAGATTATTTAAAATAAAACAAACACAAAAAACCTTTTACAGTATTTGATCAAAACCAATGAGTACAGCATAGTATTCTTAACACTGAATATATTTTTTCTTTTTATTAATTATTTTTTCTTAGATCATTGTAGTCCCCATAGCTATCCTGCCACCATAGAACCCGTGAACCATCACCACATTCTCTTGTATTCTTACTTGCCCTGTTTTGCACCCGGGGTCCCTCCTTTGCTGTATGCCTCAGATCTATGGTCATCTCACTAATCTTAACCTTTTCTTCACCTTCTGTTTGGTTTCTCTATATTCCACATGTAAGTGAGGCCATCGATAGTTATCTTTTTCTTTCTGACAATACTGAGTGTTTTTAATAAGAATTTTAATAGGTGCTTTTAATCAGTTATTTCGGAAGTAAGGAAATAAGAAACAAGGAATAAAAAAGAAATAAAGAAGGAGACATGTTCATAGTGAACAATACAAACTGAAATATATACATCTTATAGCTTTTCTAAACAGTATTTGTATTACAATAAAAATGTATGTACATGAATAATGTGTTATTCTGCTTCATAAAAAAATTCTGATACACGCTGTTATATGGATGGACCTTGAAGACAGTGAGCTAATTGAAATAAACCAAAGAACAAATATTGTATGAATCAAACTATAAATTAAATAGATGAGTCAGATAACTGGAGACAAAAGGTAACAAATGGGTCACCAGGTGGTGAGTGTAAAGGACAGTGGGAACTTTTTATTTAATAGATCGAGTTTCAGTGTAAGATCATAAAAAATTTCTGGAGATGAAGAGGAGTGGTGGTAGAACAACATTATAAATTCATTGTAAATTATAACACTGCTCAACAGTGAGATCGTTACTGACTTAAAAAGCCCTAATCTATAGTACCTTGGTGTGCTGAACATAATATAACCCTGAAAATTTTTTATTAGCTCTCGTTTTGAAGATATTTCATATAATTCATTTTATATGTTTCACGTGTAAATTTATCCAGTAGGACTGCAGGAACATCCTAAATCAGCCTAGAATGATGTAATATTGCATCCCATTGCATAATACCATCATGCACACATCATCGAGAGAGTTGATTGCATCATTTTCTGATGCAATGCAATACTACTGCCAGGCGGCTGCGGAAGTAAGCTGATGTCAGCAGTGCACTATATAAACCACTGTCGGAAATGTTGAGCACTGAAAATATTTTAGGTGTTCTATTAGTTTGGATATATTTCTAAAATGGGAAGTATTACCATATTGGGCTACTCATTCATTGGAAAGGTGCATTCACCATAGTTTTCCCATCAGCATAGTGCCCCAAAATCTCCACCATATTTTCTCCATTGTGCACTGTTGGATTGTTTGTCACAAATAAACTATTTATATATGTATTGGTTTATTTGTGGGCTCTTAATTCTATTTCATTCATCTCTGTACTTTTATTCCAGTCCCATCCTCTTTCAATTACTATAGCTTTGTATTGTGGGTTGAAGATCAGGAGTATGATACAACTAATCATTATCATCAGGATTGCTTTGGCTACTCAAAGTCATTTGCTTTTCCATATGAAATACAGCAATGTTTATTGTATTTCTTTGAATAATGCCATTGAAACTTTCCTAGTTATTGCATTTAATTTGATTATTGCTTTGGGTAAGATGGCAATTTTAACAATGCTAATTGTTCTGATCCATGAGAAGGGAGCATCTTTCCATTTTTTTGTGTCTTCTATGTCTTTAAAAAATATTTTAGTTTTCATTGCACATGTCATACATCACCCTTTTAAAGTTTACTCTTAGGTACTTCAATATTTTTGATGTGATCATAAATAGAATTTAGTTTACTATGATTTTGTTCAAGATATTTTGGATCTAATTTCATGAGGAATAGTGTTCTGCATTTTTCTTTTTATTGTGATATATTTATCTGGTTGAGGTGTCAGGATAATGCTAGTTTCATAAAATGTCTTTAGATGCATTCTTTCTTTTCCATTTTTCAGACGGATAGTTTTTATTTCATCTTTATAGTTTCAGTGGAACTCACAAGTGAAACCGCTGGTCCTGGATTTTTTTTTTTTGAGATACTTTGATTACTCTGTCAATTTCCTTACTTCTTATTGATCAGTTAAAGTTTTCTATTTATTCTTGATTCATTCTCACAAGTTTGTATATTTCTAAGAATTTGTCTATATCTTCTTGGTTAGACAAATTACTGACATAAAAATGTTCATAATAACCTCTTAAGATGCTTTGTGTTTCTATTACAACATCGCCTCTTTCATTTCTGATTCAGTTTATGAGATTTCTATCACTTTTTGTCTTTTTGAGGCTAACTAGAAATTTTTCTAATTTGTTAACTTTTCAAAGAAACTTTTTTGTTTAATTAATCTTTTGAGTTTTTAATTTCTATTTCTTTTTTTTCCAGCTCCATTTTTTTCCCTTCTACTGCCTTTCGGTTTTGTTCATCTTTTTATTTCCTTTTAGCAAGAGGTAAGATTATCTATTTGAGATATTTGTTTCTTTCTATGAGCCTTATTATTATATACTTCCCTCTTAGTACTGATTTTGCTGTGTCCCATAGCTTTTGGTAAGCTATATCCTCATTTTCACTTGTTTCAAAGTGGTTTTTTGTAAAATTTATTCTTTGATTTCCTCATTAACCCAATAATAAATTCAGTAATGTGCTATTCAATCTCTGTTATTAGGGTTTTTTTGCCTTCTTGTGATTAAATTCTAATTTAAAAACATTGTGATCAGAGAAGATATTTTATATGATTTCAATCCTTATGGGACTTATTTTCACTTTACACTTCTTTTGTGACTAACATGGCCCATGCATCAGTAAAATCATATATTTGACTTTCTCTTTTTGGCCTATTTCATAGTAATCTCCTCAAGGTTCTGAAATTGTGTGTAAACTGAGGGGATCAAATGATCTGTGGGTTCTCACCCATGTTCTCTCAATTGCAAGATACAACTCAAGCTCAGGATGCAACAACAGGGTACATATGTAAAAGGGTGGTTGAGATAAGGACAATGTTTATAAGTTGACTAATGACTGGCTGTAATAGCCCGCATAGTGTCTAACAGTGCAAACCAAAAGCTGATCAAGCAAGATGGCATTGTCCCTCTGATGAGAGCTTGGAACTGGTGGCACATGGATATGTGATGCATGAGGATCCAACTGACCTGTGGCATCTGAAAATAGTCATAAGTGGCATTGCTCATGTAGCACAGCAGCAACATAACAGCAATCTGAAGGCCAAGTTGGGCAGTACAGATGCCAGATCATTATATCTCTTTAGTGATGCCAGACATTGGCCAGTGATGCCCTCAATGAATGCAGCTGAACTGAAGGTCTCCTGATGAATGAAATTGAAACTAAGGTCTTGAAGATGTGTGAAAGTCTAGGAGGTCTCAGATGACTGCAGGTCTGAGAGGGACAGTGACAAAGATCTTCTCAGGATATAGTTGGGACAAGTCTCTCCTGAAGCCTTTCTGGATGATTCTTTCTGGAGCTGAGTCTCTCTGAAGCCCCTCTTAAGCCAAATGAAACCTCGGGTTTTATCCCCCTTCAGGGTACCAGCTCTTCAAAACTTATTGGTCCATTTTCCAAACCAGCTGTTTCCAAGACGTGATTGATGTCACTGTAAATTTGAACCTGATTGGGTACAAGTGGGAGCTTGAATCAGTTTGGCCTGCTTTCAAGACCTGTTGGTTATTCAAATCTAAATCCCAGTAGTGCATTCAATCTACCCTGTACTCTCTCATCCTGGAGCAGGGTTAGCAAGCTCTGCTGTATCTGAATGCAGACAGTCAGGTTTAAACCTGAACTGCATGTCCCCAGAACTGCCACTTTTTTTCTTTAAACCCAAATCCAGCCTTGTTGGGGCTGTACATCATAGCTGGTTGACACTATGTTGCCTTCAGGCTATGCACTGAGCTCCTGGGTCCCTGTGTTACGGGCCTCTCTCCTCACAAAGCACACTGGGTTGCAAGTGTTGTGATGGCTCAAAATTCAGGAACTGTGAGGGCTGCACTTACAGTTCATTCATGTTGTCACGAATGGCAGGATTTTATCTTTACTCAAAGAACAGTATTCCAAAATACCGTATGATCCAACTATTCCACTTCTGGGTATTTTTCCAAAGAATGAAAAATCCTTAACTGAAACAATATATGTATTCTATGTGCATCCCACATTTTTTCACATAGCCAAGTTATAGAAACAAACTAAATGTTTATCAGTGGGTGAGTAGATAAAGATGAAATTGTAACTAACTCTCTAACATAGTAAATACTTGATAAACATCATTTCTTACTTGGCGATAATAATTGCAATCATCATTTACAATGACAAAATATAAAATGTCTATAAGTAGGGGAATAAATACATTATGGAACATTACTTCCATAAAAGGCTATGCAAATTTTCCATTGTGTATATATCAATATATTTACATACATACACACATCATACATACACACACTCATCGTTGATTATAGTTAGGATGGAAATTATGTGAGAAGAGGACTGATACATTAAGGTAAATAAATTGTAGGTGTTTTGATGGTAGGTGTGGTGTGGTGAAAAACATCTGAGGAAGCATGAATCAATTCCTCTAAATCACATGCAGTGTTGTAAACCAGTGTTTCCTCACTAAAAATAAATAAACGGAAATTAGGACTTACTAATCAATGTCACTCTACATTCACATATATTTCCTTATCTTTCAGATAAGGAAAATAATAAAATAGGTAAATAATAAAATACCTTACATGACCTCCCTGGTGGCCTAGGGGTTAAGTCACATTGCTATCTCTGCTATGGCCTGAGTTCCAATTCCTGACAAAGGAGTTGACTCACATATGGCACAGCAGACCTCTTCTGTCTCGCCCGCTGCTCCCCTTAGCAGTTTATTTCAGTAAATCCACCTGTTTTGCTCCCCACTCTGTCTCTGGTGGATCTTCTTACACACCCCAACACACGTGTGGCCTCACCCAGTTCTTTTATGCAAAAAATACATTATATTAGTCTATTCATTGGAATAGCAATAACAGTCTTCCTGTTTTCTTAAACAGAATGAGTTATCAGATGCTGATATCAGAATGTCTCACAGAATCCCCAGAAATAACTCATCATGGTCATCACAAACTTAAGAGTGGCCAACACTATAAAAGGTATGGCTACCCTTGGACAATGTTTGATGTTTTTCTGGATGTCACTGATGCTAGACACTTACGACTAAGCCATTAGTCTCCCCATTTTATTCCAATTTTGATTTAAAAAGTTACCAGTGCTTGTATATGCTATTTAATCACATCTTGCAGGGTCAAAACCTAAGGCACAGCACTTTGATCAGCTGCTCATACATCAATACCGTCCGATGGTTAAGGAAAGGGAATATTTTCCATGTTTCAATTTTCACGTTTATAAGATACTCCTTCCTGGTTACACTGATATTTGCTTAAATAGCAAAGGAGTTTGGTGCTAGAGAACAAAAACTATCCCAATACAACAATGCTTGACCCTTCAGAGACAAACAGTAATAAGAAACTCATGCATATGTGTGTGTATGTATATATGTATGTATGTATGTATGTATGTATGTATGTATGTATGTATTCTGGTATTTTTGGGTGGAATATTGTGAGCACTAACTTTTAATGGATGCATCATTCGCACTTATATGTAATAAAAATCTAATTACACAGAACATACTCATTTCTCACCATTTATACTGACAAGTTTATATTTATATACCATGAGGTTATGATTTTTATCTTATGTTTAATAAAGGACGAGAACACACCTTTTGGGGAAAAACAAGTCTCATGTCAAGTGTGACCCATGAGTTTCACCAAATGTTCGAAAATAGTGTGCCTCTCTAAGTCTAAATTCTCTCACATCTAAAATGTGAATGATACTATTTGCATTTAAAGGCCCAGTTGTTGAATGACATGAAATATTATACGTTATTATTAAGAGTGCTTGGTACTGAGAAGCAGCTGAAAGGATGTTAATGATAATATTTTCCTTATAATTAAAATTTAAACCATCTTTAAGACTGAGTATAATTTTGCAGAATAGATGTAGATGTACCATAAATTAACCATACACACAAAAAAGCAGGAAAAATAAGTGAACATTGGAAAGTGTAATAAATGCCCATATATTCTACAATTGACCCTAATTTTTTCAATATTTTTGCCAATTGATACAAAAGGGAACAATATGTAAATTTCATCATGTAACTATAATTAAAATATGCATATATAATATATTTAATTATTTAATTACAAATAATGAGTTGCAACAATTATCAAAGTGGGATATATCATACTTAAATAAATTAAAAATAAATTTATTACATTCATTTTCAGTTTGATACCAAAAGTCCCAGAAAACTTTTTTTAAAGGAACATATAGTGCAGTATTATTGCCACTTAATAATTCACTGTGTTCCTGTTTGACATTGATTATTGGATATAAATATTTCTTACGAAAAACAGTAAGAGCACATAAATTAAAAAAATATTATCAAACAAAGAAAGTAGAAAACAATACAAAAATAGTAGAGCTCTTTAATGACCCACTTATATAAAAAATAGAAAATCAGTAAGAAAATATTGGCTATGAATAACGTACTACACAAGATGAATTTAAAAAATATACAGAACAGACACACACCCCCAAAACATGGCGGCGAACAGACACTAGGATCAGGCTCTCCCACAAAAAAAAGATTTATGGAGAAAAATATCCCCAACTTTGAGAGATGACTCAAAGAGAACCGGGTGCCCTACACAATACAATCAACCCCGGGGGTGCTTTAGACTTAAAAGTAAACCGAAGAGTTGGAGTAAAGAGAAAAGACATCGGACCCCACACAGAGGAACAACAGAAATAAGAGGTGGGCGAATTGGCTTCCTGAGAGCCACTGAATATGAGGTTAGAAACTGTGGTGAGGTCGGAGGGCTTCAGCCAGCCGACTGGGAGCACGACCCCCACTCCCCCACCTCATGCCACCCCTCTCTTCCCTGCCTGGCAGCCGCTGAAGCTCAGAAAGCATGAGACTTACTGCATCCAATCCCCCACCTGGGGCTAGGTAACATCTTAACTGGGAGAAAATCCAACCAAGAAGCATCCCCCCACTGGTTGCTAGGTGATAAATTGGCCAGAGAAACTGGGTAGACTGGAAAACCTCATGCTGAGACCACCTCAAACACCCCGGCCTTAGACTGTAACTTGATCCCAGCCTGATGGGAGGCAACATCAACAGGAGAGTGGCAATTAAGAACTACTGACTGACAGTCCCCACAACCCCTCCCATACCTGTTGCTGGGGTACAGGCTCCTGCTGGAACGATCTCTGACCACACCCTCCCCTGCAAAGTGTCAGCATCTTGGCACTGGGAGGGCAGCAGAAAGGAGACTTCAGCTGGTGCAGAACACCACCCAGCACACCCTGTGGCCCCACCACCAACCTCTAGGTGGCTGCACACTGGCACCCCAGAAACTAGGGGAGGTGAAACCCTGACCAACAGCTACCCACAGCCTCCACCCCTGCCCCCTTTTGTGGAGTAGCGGGGCCCAAGCAGCAGAAAAGAAACTAAGACCAGGAGCTCCCAACCCCTAGGGACAGGAATAACCCCAGGCAAACATTGGAGGAAAGGAAAAAAAAAGGGTGGGGAGAAAGAATAGAAAGACTACCAGCAACGACTAATGACAGCAGCGACAGCAAGACAATAGCAACGTCTGTCACTGGAAAGGAGGGGTTGAACCCCAGCAGAGGGCCCACCCAGAAACCCCAAAACTTAAGAGGAAAAGGAATACAAAACTCCAAATTCACATCTTTCCATTACTTTATTTATTATTATTATTATTTATTTTTAAAATTATTTTTAATTTTTACTTCATTATTATTTTTTAATTTTCATATTTTTTTTTTACTTTTAACCTACCTTTTTCTCTTGGTCCTTCATTCCTACTTTTCTTCATCTTAATTCTCCTTTTTTTTCTTCTTTTTTACTGCAAGCCACCCCTTCATCTTCCCTAATTGCACTCGAAACTGGAAATAAATTGGAGACACACCACAAGGAACACAGAAATTCAACAAAGAAAAATAAGACAATCCAGAAGATACACAGCCACAGCCAAGGCAACTCAGACACTAGGGAACCACAAACACAACTGAGCAAGAAAAACCAGGAGTCATGCCGCGGCACCAGTGGAATGCAACTAACAGAGCAAAGCAGAAAGCCAACAACAGGAAGGAAAAAAACACAAATGACCCTCAAACAATACACCACAGAAAGAAAATCCCTCTCCAGAACCCATTAATATGGACATAGAAGATTACATCCACCTAACAGATAAAGACTTCAAAATAGCCATAACAAAAAAAAAATGATAGAATTAAATGAAAAGAACAAAGAACTGAGGAATATAAATAAAGAAGTGAAGAATGAGAATGAATCCATAAAGAAGAAATTGAAGGAACTGGAAGATTTAAAAGAACTGAAGGATGAGAATGAATCCATAAAGAAGAAATTGAAGGAAATGGAAGATTTAAAACATTAGTAGAGATGCTAAAGAAATCCGGGGAAAGCCAGAAAAGTGAAATAAAAGATATGCAGGGAAGAATAAGCATTCTGGAAGATAAAGATACTAACAGAATCAGGACAGAAAAGGAAAGAGAAAAATGAAGTAAAAAGAATGAGGAAAAGCTTCGAGAACTATCTGACACCATGAAAAAAGGAAACATCAGAATCATAGGAATCCCAGAAGGAGAGGAGAGAGAAAAAGGAACAGAGAAACTCTTCAAGGAGATAATTAAAGAGAACGTCCCCAACATGAAAAAGGAAACAAAAATTGACATACAGGAAGACAGATGATCTCCAAATTATTAAAACGAAAGAAAAAAAACAGCAAGACATGTGATAGTAAAAGTATCAAGAATTCGAGACAAGGAAAATATATTGAAAATGATGAGGGCAAAGAAACAAATAATCTATAAAGGAAAACCAATAAGGCTGACATCAGATTTCTCTGAAGAAACACTACAGGCAAGAAAAGAATGGAGGTAAATATGTAACACACTACATGTCAACAAATGTCAACCAAGAATACTCTACCCTGCAAAGCTTTCATTCCTCTATGAAGAAAAAATATGGACCTTCTCTGACAAACAGAAATTACAGAAATTCATCACCACCAAACCCCCACTCCAAAGAATACTAGAAGAAGTCATGAAGAAAAAACCAACAGAAGAAAGACCAGGAAACAGAGAATAAGGTAAGAATTAGTATCACAAAAGGGTAAACAAACAAACAAATAATATGGATGACAGTATATCAATATTACCTCAAAATGTAAATGGACTAAACTCACCAACTGAAAGACACAGAATAGCAGGATGGATCAAAAAACAGAATCCAAACTTCTGCTGTCTACAAGAAACACATTTAATTGTAAAAGATAAACAGAGAACAATAGTTAAAGGATGGAAAACAATCCTACAAGCAAATGGACCAAGACAGAAGGCAGGAACAGCTATACTTATATCAGATAAAATAGACTTCAAACTTAACAAGGTAAAAAAAGACAAAGCTGGTCACTACATCATGATAAAGGGGACAATGAAACAGGAGGATATAACACTCGTCAACATATACTCCCCAAATGAAGGAGCACCAAAATATATCAGACAATTATTATCATCCCTGAAAACAGACATTAAAGAAAATACAGACATGCCCCCAAAACATGGCGGCGAACAGACGCTAGGATCAGGCTCTCCGACAAAAAATCCATTTATGGAGAAAAATATCCCTAACTTTGAGAGCTATCTCGAAGAGAACCAGATACCCTACACAATACAATCAACCCTGGGGGTGCTTTAGACTTAAAAATAAACCGAAGAGTTTGAGTAAAGAGAAGAGAAAAGACATCGGACTCCACACAAAGGAGCAGCAGAAAGGAGAGGTGGGCGAACCAGCTTCCCCTGAGAGCCACTGAATACAAGGTCAGAAACTGTGGTGAGGGCCTCCCTGGTGGCGCAGTGGTTGAGCGCTGCGCTGTGGAGGTGTCAGCAGCGCGCCATGCGAGTTCGATGCCCAGTTGGGGAGAATCCCACATGGTGTGGCAGACCTCTCCTTCCTTGCCTGCTGCTCCCCTCAGCAGTGTATTTCTGATCTGCCTGTTCTGCTCCCCAATCTGTCACTGGTGAACCTTCTCACTGTTCCATGCCTCTGGTCTGTACCCCGCTTAAATAAATAAATCTTAAAAAAAAAGAAATTGCGGTGAGGTCGGAGGGCTCTGGCCAGCCAACTGGGAGCGTGACCCCCACTCCCCCACCCCACGACGCCCCTCTCTTCCCTGCGTGGCAGCACTGAGGAGCAGGAAAGCGGGAGGGTCACTGCGTCCCATCCCCCACCTGGGCCTAGGTAACATCTCAAAGGGGAGAAAGTCCAAGCAAGAAACATCCACCACTGGTTGCTAGGTGATAAATTATCCAGAAAAACTGGGGTTGGGCTGGAAAACCTCCTGCGGAGACCACCTCAAACACTCTGGGCTTTAGAATGCAAATTGATGGAATGGGAAGGATGACATTTAAGGACTATTGACTGACAATCCCCAAAACCCCTCCCATACCTGTTGCTGAATATATCTCCTGCTGAAACTATCTCTAACCACACCCTCCCCTGCAAAGTGTCAGCACCTTGTCACCCGGACAGCAGCAAAAAACAAACAAACAAACAGACAAAAAAGAACACAGCAGGTGGTGAACATGGCCCAACACTTGCCACCCCTCCCAACTTCTAGGTGGCTGCACACTGGCACCCTAGAAACTAGGTGAGGTGAAACGCTGACCAACAGCCACCCACAACCTCCACCCTTGCAACACTAATTGGAGTAGCAGGCCCCAAGCAGCAGAAAAGAAACTAAGACCAGGAGGTCCCAACCCCTCCCCACCAGACATAACCGCAGGGGCAGGAATAGCCCCCGGCAAACATCGGAGGAAAGGGGGGGAGAGGGGAGAACGAATAGAAAGACTCTCAGCAAGGACTAATGACAGCAGCAACAGCAAGACATCAACATATGTCGCTGGAAAGGAGGAGTTGAACCCCAGCAGGGGACCCAACCAGAAACCCCAGAACCTAAGAACAAAAAGACTACAGAACTCCAAATTCACAACTCCCCAATACTTTATTTTCTTTATTATTATTATTTTTATTTTTTACTATTTTATTATTATTATCCTTTTATTTTTTTTAACTTTTAAACTAACTTTTTTGCTTGGTCCTTCATTCCTACTTTTCTTCATCTTCATTCCCCTTTTCTTTCCTCTCCCTGTTTTTTTGTTTGTTTGTTTGTTTTTTTGGTTTTTTCCTCCTTTCTCTCTTTTCTCTTTTCTTTCTTTTTTACTACAAACCACCCCTCATCTTCCCTAATTAAACTCAGAACCAGAAACACACTGGAGACAAGCCATGAGAAACACAAAAATTCAACACAGAAAAATAAGAAAATCCAGAAGATACCTAGCCACAGCTAAGGCAACTAGGGAACCACAAACACTCCTGAGCAAGTAAAACCAGGAGTCATGCCCGCCAGCACCAGTGGAAAAATATGAACAGAGCAAAGCAGAAAACCAACAATGGGAAAGAAAAAGTCACCAATGACCCTCAAAACAATACACCATAAAAAGAAAATCCCTCTCCAGAACCCATTAATATGGACATAGAAGATTACAACCACCTAAAGATAAAGAGTTCAAAATAGCCATCACAAAAAAAATTGATAGAATTAAGTGAAAATAACAAAGAACTGAGGGATATAAATAAAGAACTGAGGAACGAGAATGAATCCATAAAGAAGAAATTGAAGGAACTGGAAGATTTAAAAGAACTGAAGAACGAGAACGAATCCATAAAGAAGAAATTGAAGGAAATGGAAGATGTAAAAACATTAGTAGAGGAGCTAAAGAAATCCAGGGAAAGCCAGAAAAGTGAATTAAAAGATATGCAGGGAAGAATAAGCACTCTGGAAGATAAAGATACTAACAGAATCAAGGCAGAAAAGGGAAGAGAAAAACAAAGGAAAAAGAATGAGGAAAAGCTTCGAGAACTATCTGACCCCTTGAAAAAAGGAAACATCAGAATCATTGGAATCCCAGAAGGAGAAGAGAGATACACAGGAACAGAGAAACTTCTCAAGGAGGTGATTGAAGAGAACTTCCCCAACATGAAAAAAGAAACAAAAATTGACATACAGGAAGCCAGACGATCTCCATATTATTACAACGAAAGAAAAAAAAAACGGCAAGAAATATGATAGTAAAAGTATCGAGAATTCAAGACAAGGAAAACATATTGAAAATGATGAGGGCAAAGAAACAAATAACCTATAAAGGAAAGCCAATCAGGCTGACATCAGATTTCTCTGAAGAAACACTACAGGCAAGAAGAGATTGCAGGGACATATATAACACACTACATGGCAACAAATGTCAACCAAGAATACTCTACCCTGCGAAGCTCACATTCCTCTATGAAGAAAAAACATGGACCTTTTCCGACAAACAGAAATTACAGAAATTCATCACTACCAAACCCCCACTCCAAAGAATATTAGAAGAAGTCATGAAGACAAAACCAACAGAAGAAAGACCAGGAAACACAGAATAAGGTAAGAATTAGAGCCACAAAAGAGTAAACAAACAAACAAACAAAAAATATGGATGACAGTATAATATTAACTCTAAATGTAAATGGACTAAACACACCAATTAAAAGACACATCATAGCAAGATGGATCAAAAAACAGAACCCAACCTTCTGATTTCTACAAGAAACACATTTAATTGAGAAAGATAAAGAGATTAATAGCTAAAGGATGGAAAACAATCCTACAAGCAAATGGACCAAGAAAGAAGGCAGGAACAGCTATACTTATATCAGATAAAACAGACTTCAAACTTAAGAAGGTAAAAAAAGACAAAGCTGGCCACTACATCATGATAAAGGGGACAATAAAACAGGAGGATATAACAATCATCAACATATACTCCCCAAATGAAGGAGCACCAAAATATATCAGACAATTATTATCATCCCTGAAAACAGACATTAAAGAAAATACGCACAGGTGAGTGACGTCATCAACATGGTGGTGAAGGGACGCTAGTATCAACTCTCCCAAAAGACAAGCCACCTATAAAGAGACATCAGCCAAACCCAGAGAAGATCCAGAAACGCTACATAAATCTAACACCCTCACGGGTGAGTAGAACTTGGAAAGAAGCTAAAAAGACTGATTAAGGAGAAGAAAGAACCACCAGATCCCCTCTCCCCTCCCCCCAACACAAAACTGGACCAGGAGACCAAGACGAGAGGCACCTGAGGAAACCCGGAAGAAAAAAAAAAAAGGTGAGCAGAGGCGTTTTCCCGGGCATGGCAGAGTGATAAAACTCGAGACTGACACCAGCAGTCGCTCCAGGTAGCAACAGAGCCCTGGAGAGGGCAGCGTGCACTGGGGAAGTTGGTGGGACACGGAACAAAGTCCCGGGCTGCCGCGGTGTGGTGTGGCCCCTCCCCCCACCACCATTACGGAGCCAGCACTCTAGCTCCTGTTTGGAACAG
>PVIJ01023714.1:0-13711 GCA_004024925.1 Scalopus aquaticus
CCTGCGCCTCCCGCGGCCCCGCCATCGTGCTCACAAGCGCCACGCCGGCTCCGCCCGTCCCGCGCGTCCCCGGCCGATCGGCCCTCGCCCTAGGACCGAGGCCGGGCCGCCGCGCTCGCTCCCGCCGCGCTCGCCGCTCGCCGCCTGCGCGGCCGCCTCCGCCCGTCTCCACCGGGCAAGCGCACGGTCGGCCGCGCCGCTCCCCCGCCCGCTGGGCGACCGGCCGTAAAGCAGCACGCGCCGTCGCGACACGGCCGTACGGCGCGGAGCCGCGGGCGCGATCATGGCGGCCTGGCGGGCCCCGGCGAAATCTCTGCTGCCGCCTCGCGGCCGCGCCTTCTGCCACCGCGGCTGCCGGGCGGCCCCCGAGCGCGGCGCGGGACGCGGGCAGGCGGCGCCCAGCCCGGTAAGCGCGCGGCCCCGGAGGAGCGGCCCCGGGCGGGGCCCGGGCGGGAGCCCACCCGGGGGCGGCGCAGGTGGGCGCGGGCCGGGGGCTCCGGGCGGGGGCCGAGCCGGGGGCCCACCGGCGGCGGCCCGGACCGCGACGTCTCCCACCAGGGCTGCCCGCCCGCGCAGCAGGTGTCTCCTGCCCTCCCCGAGCTCTGGCTTCGAGATCCTTCGTGCCTTTCCCTGCGGAGACCCTCTCGCCGCCGCGCTGCTTGTTTGGACCCGGCGGGTCTGTCCGTCCCGGGCCGGGGGCCCCAGACAAGCGGGTCCGCGGCCCAGGAGGGACCCGTGGGCAGTTTGGTGAGAGCACCCCGGGGAAGGTGTTCTGCTCAGGAGTCCTGGCCGTGGCTGCAGCCGCCAGGCCACGGTGCGGGCTCACGGCCGTGGTTAAGCGCCTCGTCCAGATCCCAATGCTTCCTCTGCCGTCGGCCTGGCCGGGGGCTCCTTCAGTGCAACCAGGAGCAAGGTGTGGGTAGGTACTCCCGTTCTTCTCCCTGCCACCTGAGCCGTTGCTGTTAGCGCTGTTACAAACTTGACTACTTGACCTTGGAGCTCGATGTAGTTTACGGTTCAGCAAGGAGTTGCCAGGGCAAGGAGCGGTGGCCCAGAGCCCAAGCCTCGGCCTCCGCTCCCTCTGACAGTGACCCAGCTCTGACTTCTGTTCCTAGAAGACAGAACCTCCCCCAGCACCAGCCTGAGAGCAGGCTTCTCCACAGGCGTCTGGAAATGAATCAACCCCAACCCCACCTGGCCCAGTGGCGCTGGGAGGGAGCAGCGCTGGAACCAGGCTTTCTCCCAGGCCCACAGCCCTCCGTGAGAGGAGTCTTACCGGGGGTCTGATCCTCAGCTAAGACCGCTCTGAGCAGGCGCCAGCGCCGCACACTTGTGGCTCCGCTACCTGCGAGGAGCTCCCTGTGAGGGGTCCCTGTGACGATGTGGAGAAGCAGAGCAGCTGGCCCTCGAGTCAGACCCTGCGGGGGTGGGGGGGGCCCAGCTTGTGTTTTTTAGGAGTGCTCGGTGCAGGCTGGTGGGTGGAGCGTGAAAGAACACTTCTCACCTCAGGGGGTCTGTGTTTCCTGTGTGTTTGCCCCTGCTGGTGTAATTAAATTCCTGCAGCACAGAAAGATTGTTGTCTTGCAGCTTTGATTTTAAATACTAGGTTTTCTTAAAAGCAGGTCATAAGCCTTTTGTTCTCCATATCTGAGTGTGTCTCCTTTGCTGCTTTGTCCCCCTGAGTTGAGGAGACCAGACCTGGTCTCTGAGCCCCAGATACCGGCCCTTAACCAGAAACGTCATTGAGGGTCAGGCGCCACTTTCCCTTCCCAGCTACTTCATACCTGCTTGGCCCTTCTCCAGGCCGTTGACATCATTGTCAGCACATTTGGGGTCCTCTGGAAGTCAGGGGCCCACCCTAGATGCTGACCTGCTTGTTCCAGGATGTGACCTGGACCAGGATATTTCTTTTCTTTTTTCTTTTTTAAAGATTTATTTTATTTGTGCATACAAGAGTTAGGGTGCAGGCCAGAGTTGTGGGGGCGGTAATAGGATTAACCAGCGACAGAGTGGGGAGCAGAACAGGCAGATCGGCGGAAACACACTGCTGAGGGGAGCAGCGGGCGAGGCAGGAAAGTCTGCTGCGCCCTGTGGGAAGCTCCCCGGCTGGCGTCGAACTCGCGTCACCGCTGCCAACAGCTCCACAGCGCTGCGCTTAACCCGTTGTGCTGCCAGGAGGCCCCTTTTCTTTTTTAAAAAGATTTATTTATGTATGTGTACAAGAGCTGGGGTGCAGGCCAGAGGTGAGGGGGTGAGAGGACTCCCCAGAGACAGAACGGGGAGCAGAACAGGTGGATCCACTGAAACCCACTGCTGGGGGGAGCAGCGGGGAGACAGGAGAGGTCTGCTGCGCCCTGCGGGTCAGCTCCCAGGCTGGGATGGAACTCCAGCTGCAGGGGCTGTCGGTAACTTGATGGCACGAGACTTAATCCCTGGGCCACAGGGAGGTCCTGGATCGGGAGATTTCTTTTCCGGGTTTGGTGGTTTTCCGTCCCCCACATCTATTGCAGTGGAACAGAAGGGCTCCGAAGAGCAAGTCTGTAAGCTCACATCTAGAGCCCCTCAGGTCACCCACGTGTGCTGGTGTTTGCCGAGGCCCCCCCACCTTCCCCGCCCCCCCAACTTGCAGGCCACAGACTGCACCGTGCTCCGTGCTTCTCTGATCTCTGGCTGATTTCGTCCTCGCCAGCCTCAGAAGCAGGTGCTTCTCTTGCCCACTTTACACGTGAGAGGACTAAGGCACGGTAAGACGACTCACTTCTGGAGTCATTCGGCTCGTACGTGGGATACATGTGCCATTCCCATGTACACAGGACATGTGTAATTCCCATGTAGACAGGGCACATGTGTGGTTCCTGTGTACAGAGGAAAATGAATCAAAGATTTTCTTCTAGTCCTTTTTTTTTTGGATCTAAAAGAAGAAAGAAACAGGCCCCCGGTGTGGAGAGCCAATATCTACAGAAGACAAATGTGGTTATTGGTGTCGCATTTTGCTGTGTCTTCACTAAGGGCGCTGATGGTCAAACCTCCAGGTGCAGACTCAGAATAAGTATCACAAAGAGTAAAGTCTCAGTGCTATTGAGCTATAGGCAGCTGCTGCGGCCTGAGTTCGCTCCCCGGCCAGGGAGCTGACCCACATGGCGCAGCAGACCCTCCTGTCTCCCTGCTGCCCCCTGCTGAGGGGAGCAGCGGGGAGACAGGAGGGTCTGCTGCGCCATGTGGCCGGGGACCCAACTCGTGCTGCAGTGGCTGCAATAGCTTCATAGTGCTGAGACTTAACCCCTGCGCCACCAGGGAGGCCCTGAAAAGTCAAGTTTTTCAAAGGACTTCTTCCAAAAAAATAGAAAACCCGGTATTGTGTGTCGTTTTAGGAGCGGATAAAACGTGAGGACGCTCACGGGGACTTAGTGAGCTGAGACTGTTCGCCTCACAGGGCTGGGGGCTGGGTGGTTTGTATGTCAGGCCTGTGAATTTTATTCCAGGTCTCAAGATTTTGCCCGCCGATCAAGTCTCGCCACGACTGGATAGGACCCCCGGATAAAGACTCAAACCTTCGACCTGTTCACTTTTACATCCCTGAAAACGAGTCGCCCTTGGAACAGAAGCTGCGGGCGCTGAGGCAGGAAACGCAGGAGTGGAACCAGCAGTTCTGGGCAAACCAGAATCTGGCCTTCAGTCAGGTGAGGGCACCGGCGGCCCCGGGGTGCCTCATCGCCAGACCCTGGGGGGTCTTGCTGTGTGAGCGCCAGCCCCCCGCCGCATGCCCATGTGGCTTCGTGCCAGTGGCCTCTGTCCATGGGACGTGGTGTCCACGCTGTCACAGCCAGGAGACCTTCAGGGAAGTCAGGGAGCGGGGCCGAGCCCTGTGCCGCTGTCGTGTGTCATAGAACTGGCTCGTGGCGGGGTCCTCAGGTCTCTGAGCGCCACTTGCCGCGGGTGCTGGGGGCGGCCCCTACCCCAGGGAACCCAAACAGCGTGTCATATGGGCAGGCAAAGCCAGAGGTGTCTTGTTCTGAGCATTTCTGTTTTAAAGATTTATTTAGTTATTTATGTATATAAGAGCCGGGGTGCAGGCCAGAGGTACGGGGGTGAGAGGACTCCCCAGAGACAGAGTGGGGAGCAGAGCAGGCGGATCCACTGAAGCACACTGCTGAGGGGAGCAGCGGGGAGACAGGAGAGGTCTGCTGCGCCCTGTGGGGAGCTCCCTGGCCGGGGATCGAACTCAGGCCGCAGCGGCTGCCTTAGCTCAATGGCGCGAGACTTACCCTGCCCCCAGGAAGGCCTCATTCTGAGGATTTATAAATGTTGCCCGAAGTTTATTCGACATCTCGTCTTTCCTCCTGTTTCAGGTGCGACCCTCAAGTTCACGGCCTCGGGCGGGGTCTGAGTGAGAAGGGCGCCCCAGATCGCCCGCGGGGCCGGGGCCGGAGAGCGCTCACCCTTGTCTTCTTTCAGGAAAAAGAAGAGTTTATTCACGCGAGGCTGAGCGCCAGAGGCCTGGGCCTGAGCAGCGAGGCAGGTCCGTCCTGGGCTTTCCCGCTGCCCTTTCGTCTGAGGGACCCGGGAAGGGCAGCGTGATGTCGATGAAGCAGAGAGAGCGCAGGGCCCGCGGGGGCCTCCTCTCTCCGTGCCCACCCTGAGCCCTCCCCGACCCTAGGCCTCCCTCCCTCTTCCTGGCCTGCCCCCCCACCCCGTGCTGCCAGCCCACACGTGCCAGGCCCTGGGGCACCCTGGGAGCACCCCTGCCTCCTCCCCAGGTTCACCTGGGGGCCGTCAGCTCCCCCTCAGCATGGCTGCCACGCTGCTCGGGGCACGCCCTGCTGGGTCTCATCTCGGCCTCGTTGCGGCTGTTCCCAGTCGGGGCTCGGCCTCAGTCTTTGAGTTGGGGGGCAAACTCTGCTGGGGACTGCATGTATGTGGCTTGGCCTTTGCAGGCTGTGTGGGGCCAGCTGTTGTGTGAAAACCCCTCAACAACTCCAGGTGGCGCCGGCCGGTCTGGCCTCACTTGCAGAATTGGGAGGCCTGCGGGTGGGCCGGGCCGAGGAGGCGCCCAGCTGGCCCCCCGTGCTGTGTGAGGCCTGCGGGGGCGGTGCCATGGGGTGCTCGAGCACGGCACAGGCCAGGCCCACCCAGCCCAGCACTCCCGGCCTCCCCTGGGCTTGGCGCCTCCTGCCATTTGTCCTGTGAGGCGGGCGATGGGGCTGCCATGGACCGGGGCCTGCGAGGGCCTTTGTTCACGGAGTGAGGGGCGCGCTCCCTCCCGCGTGCCGCGGCCCCAGCCCCAGCCCCATCTGCAGGGCACACCCGCCCCAGGGCGGCAGCTCCTATCCGCACACTGACGGGCGGCTGGGCTGCCTGGGTCTGGGCCAAGGCGGCACGCTGTGGCCGGCTGCTGGGCCTCCTGGGTGGCCTGTGAGTCTCAGTTTTTGTGCCCAAAGGCCAGCGGGGCCCGGGCCTGCAGCCTCTGCAGCCGCCGTGGGCATGAGCCCGCCTGCCCTGGCGCGCCCGCCACTCCTGCCCTCCCCACGCTGCTGCAGGCAGAGCCGTCTCCTCGGCCGCGGTGTCAGCGGCTCTCCTGGAGTCAGAGGCGGTGGCCTCGCGTGTCTCCTCCGTTCGGGGCCTGCCGCCTGGGCCTGGCCGGCCTGCTCGCGGGGCGAGTGCTTCCCCGAAGCACTTCACGCTGAAATCAAAATTCATTTTCAGGTCAGAAGGCAACATTGAGCGCAGAAGAAATGGCAGACTTCTACAAGGGGTTCTTGAGTAAAAATTTCCAGAAGCACCTGTGTTACAACAGGTAGGTGTCTCCCCCTTCAGACGTGGCTGGCCCGTCTGCGCGGGGCGGCCACTGTCTCACCCGGCTTCAGCAGCCTTCGTGGCGCATCAGCCGCCGTCGGCTTGTCTGCGTTCTGAGTCAGGCTGCCGGCCCGGCCTGCGTGGCCCGGAGCTCGGGCAGTGCCTCTTCACCGCTCTCACCCAGGGCCCCCGGGAGATGGGGCCTCGCATGTCTGAGAGCTGGGCCGGGCGCCACGGGGTCGCGGGCAAAGGAGCTGCCCCATGGAGGTCTAGTTCGGATCCTCGTGCAGACAGACCACTGCAGAAGCTTTGGAGGGGCGGGGGTGCGGGGCGGCGGCCGCCTCTCTGTCCCATTGCTGGGCGCCCGTCGCCTGCTCAGAGGGGGTGTCCCGGGAGACGCAGGGAGCGAGGGCCGGGCTGGCTGGGGCCCTCCAGGGCGGCGTGGGCTCAGGCAGGGGCAGTGAGACGCCGAGAGCAGGCGAGGGCTGGTGGCATGAGCTCCTGACCAGCCCTAACAGGTGGACGTTGGACCCTGGGGCACGGTGTCCAGCGCTGAGCTGGGGAGGCAGCTCCGTGGGGCCTGCGGTGACGCCTCTCGAGACCTCAGGTCGCCGATGTGGACGCAGGGGCAGGGAGGCCCCGGGCAGAGGAGGGGCCTTTGTGTCTCCGAGAGGGCGAAGAACTGTGGGGGCCAGGGCCTTTCAGGGGCTCTTTTGGGGGACCAGAGGAAGCCCGCGGCGGCCAGGGGGGCGCTGTGGGCCCCGGTGAGGGCAGCACAGGCTGGATGAGGGCGGGGGGGGGGGGGGGGGGGGGGGGGGGGGGGGGGGGGGGGGGGGGGGGGGGGGGGGGGGGCGGGAGACAGGGAGGGGAGTGGGAGGGCCCTTCGCGGGAGCCGCCTGTCCCGTGCGGGCCCCCACCCCTGTTCCTCTGCAGAGACTGGTACAAGCGCAACCTCGCCATCACCTTCGTCATGGGGAGAGTGGCCCTGGAGAGGATCTGGAGCAGGCTGGGCTGGAGACGGAAGCGGGGCGGCGCCTAGGAGCCATGCGCCCACCGTGCGGAAGCCGCAGGCCCCGGCCCTCCCCGCGCAGCCGCCGGCCCTCCGCCCGGGCTGGGGCCTGCTCTCTGGGTCTGCGGTTGTGCTGGCTTGAGCCAGCGCGGCCGAAACCATGAATAAAGTGCCCTTGGCAGCCTGGCCTTGCTGACAGGGTGGGCGCGGGGTGGGCCGCCGGGCGCCCCTCTCCCCCTCGGGGAGCCTCCCGCCGCCTCCCGGGTCACCCCCTTTCTGAAGTCAGCCGCTTGTGGGGCGGGCGTGGGCTGGACGCTGACGAGGCCCCTCGTCCTCGCCCGGCGCCAGAGGCCGGTCCCGCCTGCGAGGGGCTGGGCCAGCCCGTGTCCTCTGCGGACGGGCGCGCGCCTGGACTGACCAGTGAGGGCCGAGGGCGTCTCGAGCCTGGGTCCTTCAGCGGCTTATAGACGGGCTGGGAGAGGTTCTCAGGGAGCTCCCGGAAACCAGAGGAGCCCCCGCCCCTGCGGCTGTGGGGCCACCGCCAGCCGCCCACGCCGGCTCCCCCGCCCCCCCCACCCAAACACCCCCTTCCCGCTGGGGCGGCGTGCGGCTGGGCCGGCCTGTGGGGTCGCTCTGGCCCGTTTTCTCGTCGCCTTGCTGAGGGTGACTGTCCACGGGGCCGGCGCGGGGCAGAGGCGCTGCGGGGCCCCCCAGGGCGTGGAGTGAGGGCGTCTGCCGCACCCGAGGCCGGGGCCGGGGCTGACCCGGCGCTGAGCGGAGGCTCTGGGCACCCCAGCAGGACTCTGCTCGCCTGCCAGTGGCCGTGACCCGAGTCGTAACTCGCCTCCTTAAGATCTCGGGCTCCAGGTGGGCGCCTCCCAGGCTTCCCCACCCCGTCGGGGCAGGCATGGAGCTGCAGAGCCAGTGGTCTCCAGACGCCCCAGCCCGGGGCCGGGGGCCTGAGCTGTGTCCAGCGGGGCCTAGGGCAGCCCCTGTCCGGTGCAGGCTCGGGCAGGCAGTGACCGAGGTGACCAGGCGATGCCCGGAGACGAGGTCTGGCCCCCAGGGCGGGGCCAGGGGGACGGGTCCCTCTGGGGCCTCTGAAGAGGGACGGGACGAGCCTGCCTCAGGCAGAGGCGGGCCCGGCGGCTCTTTGCCTCAGACCGCGGGTGCCCGGGGTTTTCCTCAGGAGCAGCGGTGACCCCGGCCACTGTTCCGGCCGGGCGTGGGGTGTGGGCGGTGCGGGGTGCAGAGACCCGGTGCGGGCGGCTGTGGGGCCGCCCGTCGAGAACGCAGGGAGAACCCCGAGTCCCGGGACGTGGGCCCCAGCGTCCGCCTGGACCTGCTTCCGCGTGGGGCGGCCGTGTCAGTCATAAAGCAGAGGTTGGGGTGACGGGCTTGACTGCGCGGCCGGGTTAAACACCCCGAGAGACCGAGCAGCAGCATGTCGCCCCCTTTCTTGGATTCTCAGACATTAAGATTGCATGACAGTGGTAAATGTCACACTTGGTGACAGAGGCAAGCGAGCTGCAGTCAGTCATTTGGCCCTCAGGCTCCTTGTGGCGCAGCCCTAGGAAGCTGTCGCAGCCGCTGCAGCGCAAATTCGATCCCCGGCCAGGGAGCTCCCCACAGGGTGCAGCAGACCCTCCTGTCTCCCCGCTGCCCCTCAGCAGTGGATTTCAGTGGATCCGCCTCTTCTGCTCCCCACTCTGTCTCTGGGGAATCCTCTCACCCCCCCACACCTCTGGCCTACACCCCAGTTTTTGTATGCATAAATAAAATCTTTTTTTTTTTTTAAAAAAAGGTATTTGGCCCTGAAGTCTGTGTGCTCGGTTAAGGAAATATCTGGTTGTTTCAAGATGATTCTCTGTCACAGCCAGATTCAAAGCATTTTTGTGGACTTTAAAATAATTGTAGAAGTGTTACCTCAGTGGTGCATTTTATGCAGCTTTTCCCAGAAAACGTGTCCAAGAAAATGGAACGTGTCTGTTTTCTCAATTTAAAAGAGAAAGTGGAGTCTCTTCCTGCGCCGCATTTGGGTGCTGTTTGTGGGCGCGGGTCTTCACCTGCTCTCATTAACCCGAAACGGGACCCAGGGGTGGCGGGCAGCATGTAAAGCATGGGATCGACAGTCTGTTTCTGGGAGGTGGGATTGCAAGTGGGGACCTGCCCCCTCCCAGATCCACCCCCCGACCCATCCCTGCCTCAGCTTCGGGGTGCTGCGGGAGGCCCTCTCGCAGTTGCCCGGGCTCCCCAGAGGCTCGCCAGGGGCTCCTCCAGCAAGCTCACGGCTAGAGCCTGGACAAGTAGGAGCTCGCCAGGGGGTGCTCAGGGCCTGCACCCCGCTACTTTTCTGGGAACCGGCCAACCTGCCCAGGGAGTGGCCATTGCACGTCCCTCCCGGGAAGCCGGAGCCCGACCGGCGCCTCCCCCCAGTCCCGAGGCCAAGCGCACCCCCGACCCGCTGCTGAGTTGCCCTGAGTGGCCGCGGCTGTGCGCTCACGGGTCGGCCGTGTCTCCAGCACCTTCATCCCGCAGCTCTGAAACCGCCCATGAAACACTGGCTCGCCAGCCTCGCCTCTGCTGCCACCTGGCTCCGCTTGACTCTGGAGGCCCCAAGTGTGTGACAGGCGCGCGTGGTCTCGGCCCCGGCCCTCAGCCTTGGCCGGCAGCCGCGCCCGGGGTCCTGTGAGGAAGGCAGGGCCGCCCGGGGCTTCACCCAGCCTGTACCGCGGCGCCTCCTGGTTGGCGGGCCACGCAGACCGCGCCCTCGCCGGCCGCCCGGGCCACCCTGCCGGCAGTGTGCTGCCCAGTGGCCCTGCCCTCGCTGAGCTTCCGGGAAGTCACGTCTGCCCTCCCCGGCTGTGCAGGCCGCCCAGGAGTTCCGGCCATCGATGGGGCGGGGGCGTCTCCACTCCAGCGAGTCAGTGCTGCTGGCGGACGGCGTGGGCACAGCGGCAGGGCGGGGGCCCGCGCCGCGGGGTCGCCCTAGGAGTTTCAGGGCCTCCTACGCCCCGGCCCCCCCTCTGCCACGCGCACTCCTGGGACTTGAGTTCGCCATCAAAACACCCACAGCCGGTGCGGCGGGAAGGCGGGCACGGCCAGAGCCGCGAGAGGCGGCCCCTCCCCTCACTCCCCGCCCCACCCAGGGCCAGCAGCCACAGCTGGACAGGAGCAAACAGCTGTGGCCGCTGGCTGCGGGAGGCTGACCCGTCGGCGGAGAGATGCGCCCTGCCCTGCGGCCAGCGAGGATCTGCGCCCACCAGGAAAACGGCCGAACCCGCCCCCGCTCTGCCTGGCCCCCGGGCTTGTGGGCCTCACCCGGCCTCACCCAGCTGTGCCCGGGCCTTGGACAAGTGAGCTCAAGGAACCAGCTCGGCTCCCCGCACCCGAGTAACAGAAATAGGGAGCACTGTGGTCTCTGTTATCGACAAGGACCCCGCGGGGTAGGGCTCGGGGAGGGGGGAGAGGAGCGGCCGGAGGGCCTGGAAGGGTAGGGGCGAGGTGTGGGGCGGGGCGAGGTGTGGGGCGGGCCCCAGCAGGGTCCGGCAGCCCCGCCCCGCCCCGCCCCGCCGCGGACTGCGCTCTGCTGCCGCCTGCAACGCGGGCAGGGGCGGGAGGCTCATCCCTGCGGCCGCCACCGGCTCCGCCCCAGCGTCTGCTGCGGGGCTGGGGTCGCCCCTGAAGGAGGCCGAGGGGCGGGCGCTGCGGGCAGCGAGGAGCCATGACGCACAGGGCGCCGGGCTCAGCCGGCCGGGCTGGGCGTCCCTGCATGCCGGGCCTGGGCGCGGCCTGCGGCGTGAAGGTCCCGTTGGGGGCGGCGCTGCGTGAGTGGAGCCGGCCAGGGCGATGTTAGCAGCGGGGAGCGGCGGGGCACAAGCCGCAGCCTGGACGCGGACCTGCCCGGACCGGCTCAGGACAAGTGACTTAGGGAGCTGACAGGCCCAAGGCCTGGAAGGGAGCAGGCCCCTGGCAGGCGCCTGAGCTGGCCCGCTCGCCCGCCTGTGCCGCGCTCCGCTCGAGCCCGGCCTGGGTGTCCTTAGCACCTGTCAGTGCCACCGATGTATGTCACAGCCGCGGGCTGTTTCCACGGCGGCCGACGTTGGGCAGCGCTGGCCTGGCCGGCCCCGTGGGCTCCTCTGGTTGGGGGAACTGGGGCCCAGGATGCAGGAACCTGGGCCAGGCGTCATGGGGAGGCTGGAGGGGCTGGGTCCGCGGCGTTCGGGGCGTCGGCCTTTTCAGAAGTTGGGGGTCTGGCAAGTTTTCTGGCTGGCCCGTAGGGACCGGACCCCGCGTGGCCTCTCCCAAGACAGGCCTCTTCTGAGCAGCCGCACCCCGGGGTGGCCCCAGGGCACCGGGCCAAGCCCTCCCCCTGGGATGGGGACCCTGTTTGGGGACAGGGACTTTGGATATCAGGACTTGGGTTTTTTTTTTAAATATTTATTTTGTAGAAGAGCTGGAGTGCAGGCCCGAGGTGCAGGGGGTGAGAGGACTCCCCAGAGACAGAGTGGGGAGCAGAACAGGCGGAGCCACTGAAATCCACTGCTGAGGGGGCAGCGGGGAGACAGGAGGGGTCTGCTGCGCCCTGTGGGAAGCTCCCTGGCCGGGGCTGGACTCAGGCCAGGCGGCAAGAGCCTGAGACTGAGCCCTGCGCCCCAGGAGGGCCCTGAGGGTATCAGGACTTGGGCGGTCTGTAAGCGGAGAGGGAGGATGAGACACAGGCACTCAAAAGGGCCACGGGAAGGGGAGGCAGAGACTGGGGGACTCCTGGGGCCCCCAGCCTCACAGGCCCCGCCTCTGGCCCCAGGGCAAGCGAGTGGGCTTCTGCTGTGTCCGGCTGTCCTGCTGTGGGTGCCTGTTCCCGCAGCCTGGGTGGAGCGAGCCGCGGGCGGACCTCATGCGTTTGGAGTGAGTGTGGCCCCAGCGCAGCCCCGGAGAAGAGGCTTGTTCTGAGGGGTCAGCAGCTGGCGGAGGGGTCGATACCCGGAACTTTCCAGCAGCCCGTTCCTAATTGGTCTCTGAAGCCCAGGAGGGGCGGGGCAGGCTCTGTGGTTCCTGCGAGGCCGGGGCTGAGCGAGGCCTCGCAGCGCCCCTCTGCCTGCTGGTGTGGGGGCTGGGGGCTCTGTGCGCACGCGGGGTGCGGGGCTCTCCGCCCCCAACCGCTTGCACCGGCCTGGCGCGGGCGCCAGCTCACAGGCGTGTGGGCTGGTTTCCTCTCGGCCTCTGCCGCCCGCCATCCTCTCGGCTCAGGGTCTGCCCCGCGGACCTGCCGGCACAGTCAGGCCGCCCAGAACCTCTGCCCAGGGCCCTGTCCTGCTGCTGGGGGCGGGGCGGTGGGGCGGGCGGTGCTCAGGAGCCCCTTCTGCCCGGCTCACGGAGGTGGGGAGGGTGTGGGAGGGGGTGCCCCTCCTCTCCCAGACACAGCTGTGAACTCCTCAGTGTGCACTTTCGGGGAGACGGGGTGGGGGGGGCAGCGCTGCCGGCTGCAGGGTGGGGGTGTGGGAGGGTGGGAGGAGGCCCAGTTTGGAGGGTGGGCCTGGGGCCTGGGGAGGAAGGATTCAAGCGTATGATGGGCCGAGGGCCTAGGCAGCCCAGCGAGGGTGTTGGGGCGTGCGGGGACCCCACGGCCCACCTCTGGGGGGCCCTTGGGAAGAGGGCTGTGTGAGCCCTGCCGAGAGGACTCAGCGCCCCGCCCTTCCTGCGGCAGCTCGTTCCAGGGCAGCCCTGTCTCCAAGCCGGGGGGCCGGCCCGGCGCATGACCTGGGACCCTCTCTGCGAGCACTCTGTAGACGAGCCTGCCCCCCACGAAGGGCACGTTAAAAAAGGGGCCTTCTCGGGGCCTCCCCGCTGGCGCAGCGGTTGAGCGCTGCGCTGTGGAGCTGTCGGCAGCGGCAACGCGAGTTCGACGCCCGGCTGGGGAGAATCCCACATGGCACAGCAGACCTCTCCTGCCTCGCCCGCTGCTCCCCTCAGCAGTGTACTTCTGATCTGCCTGTTCTGCTCCCCACTCTGTCTCTGGTGAACCCTCTCACCGCCCCACGCCTCTGGCCTGTACCCCAGCTTGTATGTACAAATAAAATAAAATCTTTAAAAAAAAAAAAGGGGGCCTTCTCGCCGGAGCAGGGGGCTTGCTCTGAGAGGGGCCGCAGCGCGGGTCTCAGGGACCCGGAGGCCGCCTCACTGGGGCCGGCGGGGCTGGTGGGGGGCGCTCCGGTGCCGGCCGGAGGGCCCTGTGCTGTGCTCAGGACTTCTGACTATCTTTCTGTTTGACGTTTTCAGAATAAAAACGAAGTGGACTAGGCAGTGTGTCCAGCGGGGCTGTGCGTCCAGGTCCAGTCCTGGAGGGGGCCGGCGCCCCGGTACCAGCGCCAGGCCAACTGGGCGACACCTGCCCGCCCTCTGGCCCTTGCCTGGGCTGAGGCTCGCCAGGTGGGGGGTGGGCGGGCTGGGAGCTTGCTGGCTCCGGGGCTGCTGAGCGGTCACTGCCGGCGTGAGTGTCCCCGGGGATGTCCATTCCGAAATGGGCACGACAGTGAGTTTCATGCGTGAGTCTGTTACCCCCAAACAGGACGTCCAGCGGTCGGCCCCTAGCCGCGCGGCGGGTGCTGTTCGCCACGCGCTCTTGGCCCGAGGACGCGAGTCCTCTGCGCGTGGCCAGCCCTGGCCTCCCGCGTCAGTGCCCAGAGAGGGAGGCTGGCGGCATGGAGCGGGCGCCGGGGCCTGGCAGTGACGGTCCAGAAGGGAGAACTGCCCGGCGGGCGGCAGGGGCGACGGGCTCTGGCGGGGCCTCTGACTAGACAGCAGTGTCCAGGTCGCGCAGGGCTGCGGCCATTGCCAGGACATGTGGCCAGCGCCTCAGAGGGGCAGGCTCGGCTGTCTGCCCTCTGCCTCAGTGGGCAAACTCAAGGA
>PVIJ01023715.1:0-13706 GCA_004024925.1 Scalopus aquaticus
AAAAAAAAAAAAAAAAAAAAAAAAAAAAAAAAAAAAAAAAAAAAAAAAAAAAAAAAAAAAAAAAAAAAAAAAAAAAAAAAAAAAAAAAAAAAAAAAAAAAAAAAAAAAAAAAAAAAAAAAAAAAAAAAAAAAAAAAAAAAAAGAATGAGCACTGAGCAAATTTAGAAGAAACAGTGATGACATGTGTACTACAAGAGTATGGCTACCAAACTAGAACAGAATGGAATAGTATATAACATGGAATGGAAGGCAAATAATAGAGTAAGTTAAAGCCGGACAATAAAACCAGAGATATTAGACCAAATCAAAATAGCCTTATAAAGTTTTTACTACTTCTTTACAAGTAAAAATGAACATTGGAACAATGTAGAAACTCTAAGAGTTGTTGAATCTATACCAGTTAGCACTATGTCCTATATAAGCCTACTCAGTAGTTGTAGACATATATAAAATGTATACGGGTAAATATATAAATACATGTATGTATATGTGTATCTATATGATTGTGTATGTATGTTACTAGGCTTATATATATATATGGTAAGTTTAAGATCTCTCTTTTTACACATGCACACACACATAAGCTACATAACATCTGGAATTACATTTCGTAGAAATTTGGACTAAGTGAAAATTAAAATTTCATTAAAATTGTCATGCTCTCACAAAATACTGTATTAACAAGGCAAATACCTTTTTCTGTTTACATATTACAACAGCACATTTCTCTTTCACAACCACCACTATATTTGGCTTTTGGTTACACACGCATTTCTTTGCCCTATAAACATGTCCTTTGGATATCATCAAGAACTATTTATGATTTATTTTATTCCTCTGCCAAGATATTTTTCCCCCTTCTATTGATGAAAATTTCTCACTTTTTAATTTACATTAAAGTTCTACTCATGTGTATTGTTCACTTATCTTTCTTACTTCAGTTGTTTTTAAATTCGACAGGCTAAAAACCCATTACAGAACTGAAGTTAATACCTCAGAAAAGGGCATGGGTTTAGAATTCATACTTTTATTACAGTAGTATCTTATGCTTTTACACATCAAAATATACAAGCAGTTTATTCTTAAATGGAAATAAGTTTTAAGTGAGAACAATAACTAGGGCTTTAAAATTCTCTCAATATTAAATGACAAAAAAGTAATTAACTTAATATTTTTCATTCCTCCAAAAACTCATGCAGGCCCTTGTTATTTAATTTTTTGATTTTTAAACATTTTTTAGAAATTTATTTATGCATACAAGCCGTGGTACAGCAAACAAATATATACTTGGGATATTTAATTATAAAATTTCTATAGATTTTATTTGAACACAAACCCCCTTCCAATTGTCTTAATTATTGAGATTAAAGCTACATAATGGCTCTCAAATAAATCATTCAGAAAGGAAATTTATACTTACACTTACCACCTCAGGATTTTTATTAGTAATTGTTGTGGTGTATGTATTTCTTTTTCTACATGCCTTTTAACAATGATCTTATTCTGTATAAAGGATAATTAACATGACTGCCCCCCACCCCCATTGGAACATAGATGGAGTCTGGGTACATTAGACTGTTGAACATTAATGTTTAAATAATAAATAGATGGATAAATAAAAAACAAACAAACAAAAAAACCAAGTCCCCCGTCCCTCTGGGACCAAAGGGGAGACTTGATTAGCTTTGTATAACTAAAGGTATGTTTGTCTTTTTATGTGATCCCATTGCCATTCTGTACTAGAGGATTAGGTCTTGATTTTCTATGGTTTTTCTTCCTGAACCAAATGCATTTTGCTTTTCTTCTATTTTTTTTTTTTACAAGTTCATGTTATATTTTCCTTGATATCGTTCCTCTTCACTCTTAGGTGAGATGGCCAGGTTGCTTAAACTGAAGCAAATAATGCGGAGTCTACATACTTTATTGGGAAAAAAATATTTTGGTGCAATGTCCTTCTGCCTAATGGAATGTCCTTTGGTTTCCAATTTTTCTGGCAGGACCATCAATTGCAAAATTATTGCTAAAAATATCTACCTATAGTTAATATCCATTACTATGATAAAAGTATTAAACAAAAATCTTTCTTTCGATTACAATAAAACATTTTGGTTGATAATGATACAAATGATAAAATTATAATAAAAGTACATAAATTATTTTTTCTTTAGATATAATTTCATGATTTTCCGTAGATATGGAATTTTCAAAATATTATATTTTAATATACTTTTTCAAAGTAATATCTACTTTAGATACAAGTGAGGTTTATCTGTTGCTCTATCATACTCATCTCAGAAAGTCAATAATACATTTATTGCATTTGTATCAATATTGTATGCAATTAGCAATCTGCTTCATGAGTATACATTTATGTGCACATTTACATATGAGTAGAAACATACTGGCATATAATTTGTACAAAATGAGGCATCTTTACTGTCAAGCTTACCTAAACTAAGATAAAAGGGAAAAAATTCTTTTCAGTTTAATAAGCTCAAACCCATCTGGTGGCAAAGAGAAGTGAATTGGCAATCAGTGAATTAAGAGGAAGAGACTATATTCCAGTGCACTGAGCCAAGGCATTATTTTATTATTTCCTTTACTGTAAGGGCTGAATAACTTATTTCATTAAAAATGATGGTGCAGTAAGTTTAGAATCACTATTTGCATATTACTTCTGCATCTATGAATTAACATTTGATGTACTCTCTTTAGTCTATTTGTGCATATATATGCACAGACAGATTTTCATTATATCTCCAACAAGCTGCTGCCTGAGATCCAAAAGTCAAAGGCTAGATCCTTCTCAAATGGTTTAGAAGAAATCTTCAAGATTAATAAAATGTTGGCTGAGTCCTCTGGATTTTAAGAATTAAAGATGAAAGAATAGAAAAGATAAGAAAAGAAAAGGAACAGAAATATATTCGCCAACATGTTCTTCTGTGGTGAGCTTACTGAGGCAATTAAATGTTTCACCAGAGTGGAACATTTACAAAACCTGGAAGTCACTAAAAGTGAATTAACTTTAAATATGAAAAGATTCCCCAGGAAGCAGTAGTTTTTAAAATGACTTGCTTTGAACCAAAACATCAAGTAATACAAAGAGTAAATACTTTTTTTTAAATAGTAGAATATTAGTAATAATGCTAATAATGATACTAATAGTAATGATACCATAGCCCTCTGAAGGGGCTGGCTTTAAAAGAATTCTTTTCTCTGCCCTCAGAGTCCTATGCATGAAGTGGACCAAATGCCCTGTTTGAATACTCATCATTTGCAGGTGACAGTAAACACACTGGCTTTCTTCTTACCTGTGAGTATTAGGGTTCTTCAAGCATATTTCTCAAAGGCTATATGCTTACTTAAGTACACACTGGAGAAGGAGAATTAAAATAGCTAGGTTTCTAAATGAAAAAGTTAAATATCGATAGCTATTACTCTTGAGATCCAGCATCTCCCAAGGTGGGCTTATTTTGGGAAATTTGTTCTCATTCTTTTCCAGCACAGAGAGTAAAGGTCCGAATTTGGAATTCCTATTTAAAAAGTGCAGTCTTACAATTTCAGTAGTTTAGCTTTTCTATTATTTTACTGAGCAACTGGTTAACATGGCAAAGATATTAACTTAAAAGGTGACTAACATGCTTGTAGCTTGATTATGACTGAATTAACTACTAAAAGCATGCTCAAACCCTCCATTTTCTGTATTTTAGTTTGCTAAACAAAACTTTTCTAATTTATATCATTTGTACATCTCTACAAGGAAATACACCACATAATTTCTTGAATCATTTAGACAGATTGTGGCAGGAGGACATGAGGGAGAAGAAAAAGCCACACTGTTTTGGACTGAAGAGTAGCAGAAGCAGATAAGAGAATGACAAAGGAAAGCAAACTCCTCAAAACGACACTCCCTGCCTTTTAAGAATGGGTGTGGGCATTCAGCAGAAAAAGCTCTGCAAGTAGCTAAATTTGTGCCCTTTCTCTGAACTCATATTCATCCAGGAATATTGAGTTAAATTGCAAATTTAGGAGAAATCAGAATATGTTTTTTAATTTAAAATTAACATTGAAATTTGACATAGAATGTGTGGGGGAGATGTTGTTGATGATTTGATCATTTTTTAAATATTTTATGCAAAGAATTGGATTACTTGAAACTAACCAGTAATCACAAACATCTCCAAATTGAAACTAAGCTTAATTATTTGTCTGAACTTTTTAAAGTAAGAGTTTCCCTTAATATAATTAGATATTGTAGCTAATTGAATTTGTTGAAGCATGTTTCTTATCTTTTTTTTATTATTACCCCTTTCTGGGGTGGGGGGTGAGGAACAAAAGGATTATGCAGGCTTTTGGAGAGGATCTGGGAAGAATGCAACAGATCTAAAGTCCTTTCATCTTCATCTTAGTAAATCTCTAGCCTGGACAGGACCAAGAAGTACAGCAGCTTTTCTTGCTTGTAAAGAAGTCCTGGTGAACTAATCTGCCAAGCATGGCATAAAAAGGCAGGAGCAAAACCCAGTTCTCACTTCACCCTCACGCTGCTGGATGCCGTTGAAAGAAATTAATCTGAACAGATTTAGGACTGAGGGCTTTATGTCCATATGGATTGGCAGTTGGCGAGACCTCACTATTAACGGTGCACAATTAATAAATAATATGTCTCTGTTTGCTTCGGTAGCTGTTCAAGCATTAAAAAGCTTATAAAAAGATTGCTTAGACAAAAAACCCCACATATGGGCAAGGTCTTGATCCATGCTGGATGTCTTCCATTCAGGAATCCCATTTGCATTTTGCATGGTACATCAACCCCCAAACACCAATTTGTTATTCATTTTACCAAGTTGGACCAGATAAGTTAGGTACACTGATTAGTAACTCTTATTAATAAATGATAAACAAATAGCAAATAAATAGCATTAAAACAATTACAGAATATGTCCTGGAATGTAATAATGTTAATGTTCAGCATAAGACAGAGTTAGGGGTCTAAGTAGCTACCAGTACCTGTGGTTTCTCAGAACAATTACATCCTCTCACATGGTAAGTGACTCTAAAACATAACTTCAATTTTCATTTCAGAAAAAATAAATTCAAAATTAAAACAAGTTTAATTTTATATATCTCTTTTATTACATCTATTAATATGGGCCTTCTTAAGTGATTTTTGACCTGATTTAAACCCTGACAATAAAAAGATGAAGACACCAAATCAGTGAAGACTTCTGTTAAAATATTTCATACAACATAAAGCTAAATCATGTTCAAGGACTTCTCAGTGTTTGCAAAATTTAAGTCCTACTTACATCAAATCTAATTCATAAACCAATGTATGTGTTATGTTTATTTTTTTACTGATAGCAACTTAGTAATGCAATACTATTTAAAGATTAATCTGATCACCTTATACTAACAGAGCATTCTAAATGATCTGAAATGAAAATGGAAACAAAAACACCTGAACTCTATGTCTTCAAAGATAGGCTCATATAGCACTGACATACGTTGACATAGAAATATGGTATTGCAAAGGCATCTTCACTTTCTCTGTCTTTCTACAATTCTTCCAGATGACAATACTTGCCTGAATTTCCATTTTCTTTTTCTTTAAGCAGAACTCTTACTCTTTTACAATAAAACTTTCCAGGAGAGGATATATGGCCCTGTTGTTATGAGTGACATTTTCAAATATTGAGCAAAATTCAGTTTCCTTTGAAATTAGTCAGTTTTTCTACAAGAAATTCAGTTTAATGGACATGTTGTAGTGAATATGTAGATAAATCAGTTAGGTTATTTTGGATGTACTAAGCCAAGCCTCCATATTCTCTTACATTTTTTTTTATTGTATTATATACTCAGTAAGGCTTATATAAGTTTAAAATAATTACATTGCATTTATTCTCAAAATTAGTACAATTATTTTATTATTTTGGCTGATTTATTACTCATTGCCAGAAAGGCAAAAAAATGAACAAGCACAACCATTAAATAAATAAATAAAAATAACTCCACAACTTCTTTCTCTGGAATAACACTTTCTGGCCTTCAGCAAGCAATTATAGAAATAGTTGTTGAATTATCTTAGAAATTATGTGGTTGCAGGCAAACTAGACTGCACCAAGATTCAAATGCAGATGTCTAGAACTAACATTTTTTAAACTGGGATTGAAAGAAATTACATTATATATGGCAATGTAGATTTAAGTAAGCAGGGTAAAATGCTGCACATTTGAAATCCTGTTAGGCATTGATTTACTGCTCAACTGTAAGAACACACTTTAAAACAATGCCCCTAGAACTGCTATAAGTTCATCTTTATTGTCAAGATGTCAGGGCTCAACATCAGGTAGCCACTAAAGTTGAAAGTGATTTATGATAAAAAAAAAAAACCAACTCAAGAATAGTTAGTACTATCATTTTAAAACTACATGAAAAAAAATCTGCAAATTATATCTTTATTTTGGTCTGTGCAATATAACCCACAAAATAGTTCATAAAAAGAACACACATTAAGAGAATTCTAAACTTGCACATTTTGTTTATATTTTATTGCTTTTACTTAGGTTAACATGTGGTACATTTTTACAAAGCCTGATTGTTCACATACTTAATTTCTATGCCCATAAAGCTACATATTTTTAATACAATCCAACCATCAGGAAATGATCAGAACCTACTAAATATTTTAATATTAGCCTGGAGTTGTGAAGTGAAATATAAAAGGAAAAGTGGTTTTAGAGCCTGTCACATTTCACACTATTCCATCAGTAATAAAGATATATAAATCAACTTTTCTGGAATGTAATTTGGGAATTTTAAAATCCTAATACCAATGCTATGAAATAATTAATACAACATGATAGGTAAAGTCAACAATGAACAGAACACAAAAGTGTATTTCTTTTTGTTTCTAACACTTTTTCCATATTAATGGAGGAAAATTCAATTTTAAGATATGATATAATCATTATACAAACAGGAATTCTGATGCTTTGTAAATTTGGAATCCTATATTGCACTTATACCTGAGATATGATATTGTTGATGAATTTATTGAGTCTTAAATTTTAGGCATTTTAAAGAAATTTCATTTCTGTTAATGAAAGCACTATTTTTACATAGTCTTTTTCTCCTGCTTGTTAATTATTTGACTTTCAAGTTAAAATTCTGTATACATTCTGAATATAGCTTAAATAGAGGGTTGATGCAACCCTTGTGTGATAAGCAGCAAACACCAAATAGAAAATTATAAACTTACCAAAAAAGACACACTAAAGACCTTTAACTCCAGGCCATCTATGAGGTACACAAAGCACATAAGTACTATTAAAAAATAGTGAAGAATGATCTAAGTAAACTCTATACATATTATTTTTTCAAATATAAGGCTATAAAAAAGATATTAGTATTCATTTTTTTTAATATGGGCCATTCTCACAGTGTGAGATGGCATCTCATTATGGTTTTGATTTGCATTTCCCTGATAATAAGAGATGTACATTTTTTCATGTTATTATTGGCAATCTGTATGTCTTTTTTGTAGAAGTATCTATTTAGCTCCTCTGCCCAAGTTATTATTGGGATTTTTGTTTCATTTTGTTGAGTTGTATGAGTTCTTTATAGATCTTGGATATTAGCCCCTTGTCAGATGGATGAAGGACAAATGTTTTCTCCCAATCATGTTCATTCATTACGTATAGATCCCTTAGTTTAGTGACCTATGTAGTTTGCATATCCTTAACTCTATCTTTGAACTTCCCCTTACATCCTAGCCTATAAGGAGAACTCCTATGTACCCCTGGGAATCAGTTACCATACCACTTGTTTGGAGAAATCTTGTCTCACCCACTTTATGTATTTATCCTTTGTGCCACCACTATGGTTTGTAACAGATTTTTATTGTATTTATCAAAATATGCTATTAATATTTAAATGTCTTTCCCATCTACGAGGCTTTAAATTACTTGACAGATGAGAAATTAATTTACTTTTTTCTATATCTTTAGTTCCTAATATGAAGTGCAACATGTGGTAGAGATATAATTCATTTTTTTTTTTTAAAAAATAAATTGGTACTGGAAGGATATTTGTTTAGATAACATTGTTATGGCTAACACCAAATAACCAATAAAAATAGAACTGGAATTTGCAATGCACCACTATGTTTCACTATTGATACTGTAATTTCAAGTTTTCAGGGTCTCATTTCCAGGCTGCAAAGGCAGCGCTGAGCCCCAGCCACTAGTCCACCGTGGGCTGGTGTCTCAGGAAGCTGCAGCAGGAACTTCACTGACTCTCAGGCAAGCCAGTGAAAAGAGGCCGGTTTGTTTATAGCAAGAAAAAGCTTATTAAGGAGAAAAGGAAGAGAAAGAAAGTGGGACTCCTGGGCCAGTGGAACCAGGCCTGGAAAGGGCAAGGAAGCCAAAGTGGAGTCCTGCCTCAGGGTATGTAAGTCTTCTTCCCCTAGTTATTCTAAAACCCCATCAGTCTCTTTGTGATTGGTTAGTTCTCAGTGGTCTCAATCACTCTGCCTTAAAGTCTTTGTGTGAGAATCAAGTCTCTGTGCCCAGGCCTTATCTCAGAGTCCTTTTTCTTTATCTTTCTGGTTCCAGTATGGCCTATTGTCCCTAGTCCTGAGGTGTTTGCTTAGTCCACTGTGAAGTTTGTTACCTTTATCTCTGGAGTGTTCCTTATTCCTCTGAGGCTTTTCCTATTCTATTCTTTTCCTATTCTATTCTTACCCAAGGAGCTCTCCTTGCCCTATGACTCATAGTATAATGTATTTGAGCTACCTAAGAACTTCTTTGAAGAAAAAAAAACTGTGAAAGAAATATTAAAGATGATAGAACAGGAATATAATTAAAATAAGTTACTGTAACCAATGTAATTGGACCACTTTGTGAAAAGAGCACAATTAGAAGATAGGTTATTTTCTCAAATAATTTAGTCAACTGAATCATCTTTTCTGCACATCACTATTTCTGACTGAACCACTAAATTTCTATTATTTGAATGTTGTATACTCTGGACTTTCAGTCTGCTCATTCAAGCATGTTTAACTAAGGGTCATTCTGCTAATAGTCTTTAATTTTGTAGGAAAACAAAGTTGTTTTATTAGCTAATGATGCAAAACTTTGAGTCTTCCAATCACACAAGTATACATATATATTTTTTAATCCTTTCAATCAGCCAGCTCTTGGCTTCATTAATCACTTCTATTGTCTTTTTTATCTTGATTTCATTTATTTCTACTTTTTTTTCATCATTTCCTTTTTTATGGACTTGTGCTTTCATTTTTTTCTTGTTTTTCTACTTTAGGTGTAAGGGTAGAGTGTTTGTGATTTTTCTTATTTCTTGAACTGATTCTATAATGCTGTAAACTTCCCTCCTAGTACCACTTTGCTGTATCCCAGAGACTTTGGCAGCCTGTTACTTCGTTTTCACTTGTCTCCAGATAATCTTTTTGATATCATATTTGATTTTTGGTTGACTCAATAGTTATTCAACAGCATGTTTTTTAGTATCCATATAAATGTGATTTTTTCATCTTCTTTTCATTGATTTCTGTTTTTTTTTTTTTTTTTTTAAGATTTATTTATTTATGCACACAAGCTGGGGTACAGGCCAGAGGCGTGGGGCGGCGAGAGGGTTCACCAGGGACAGAGTGGGGAACAGAACAGGCAGATCAGAAACACACTGCTGAGGGGAGCAGCGGGCGAGGCAGGAGAGGTCTGCCGCACCATGTGGGATTCTCCCTGGCCGGGCGTCGAACTCGCGTTGCCGCTGCCGACAGCTCCACAGCGCAGCGCTTAACCGCTGCGCCACCGGGGAGGCCGATTTCTGTTTTATACTATTATGATAACAAAAACAGTGTGATTTCAATCTTCATAAATTTACTGAAACTTGTTTTGTGTCACATGGGCCCTATTATAAATATTTCATGTGCACTTGAGAAGACTGTGTATTAGTTGTTTTGGAATAGAATGTTCTGCATATCACATACACATATGTGTATGGATATTCTCTCTGGATGATCTGTCCATTAATGTCAAAGAAGTTTCAAGGAAATATAAAAAAGATGTCAAGTTACAGATATAGTTTTACTCAGCTTTAAACTTATTTCATTAAACTTAAAAATACATATCATTTTTTAAAAAAATAAGCTAATCAAAATAAAAATGGTAATATGGGCACTTATTTATAACATGCATACAGCTATTATGCACTAAAAACAAGATTGGAAAATATTTTTCACTCTGTTTTCTTTCTTTTCTATACATCTTGGTTTTTGAGTTAAATTTAGATAGAAAAAAGATACGTATATAATGTTGAAGTTTCTATTCAGCAATAGAATGATCTGAATTTTACCATTAAATAGTTTTAACTATCATCAGATACAAAATACATCTCTAGAATAATAGGATTAGCATCTGTAGTTGAAAAAGAAAAAAATAACAGGGAAACATTTGAAAAATTTATCTTTTTCTTCCCAGTTTCTTTTTTCCCCACTGAATAGAAGATGCATAGTATGATTACATGATGAAGAAATTTAAATTTGAATAATTTTTATTTTCAATTTCCTTTTGAATAATTTTATTAATTTTTACATTATTCTATTAATATTTTTTAGATAGCAGTCCTTTAGGATATCTATTTAAGTTGACCAGTTAAAGACTTGTTAATTTCACACTTTGAAAAATTTATATTCACAAATTTCCAACTGACATTGAATATAAAATGAAATTTCTCAAGGTCAAATTTTTAAAAATCCATGTGCCAAGGTTTAATATATACCTTATATTTCCAAGACTTTAAGTATTGGTATTACAATGTATATTCATACTTCAGAACTTAACTCCCAATTTGTAGAGACAATTATTATGATGTAATCTCATATATCTGACTATATGGCATCACCCCAGCAATACTCTAATGACTCTGACTTGGTAAAGATTTGAATGCTTCAAATATTTCAAGGATTGAAATATTTCAAAGTCAGTGTCATGATCAGTGACTTGCACACGGTGGGTGGATTTTCCATAAGTGACTAGGTGAGAGAGAAGGAAGAAAAGAGGAGGATAGCTGGGTCTTTAATAAATAAATTCATTTTTAACATAAGGAATCTGGTGCTTCTGGAACAGCTAAACAGAAATTTTCAGTAAGATACAAAATACATAAATTTGAGCTAGTGAGAAAAATCAAGCACTGAATTTATCATGTATTTATGATAGTTGAAGCCATGAATACTGTGAGATCATCTAGGGAGGTAAGAAGACAGTATGTTGGAGAATCTGTATGAAAGAGCATCTCATTTGCCCTAGGAGGAGCAAGAAAAAACCAGTGGTATCACACGTAATGTTGGTTTGGAGAGGTGTTGTGTTCAGAGAAGGGTCCTTGGGGGTACCTCTGAGAAAAGTTTCATCAGAGCTCTCCTTTCAGTGGCACCATTCTGTTTCCCCAGGAAAGCTTCTGCAGGAGGCAGAGACGTTTAGGTATATTCAACGGGGCAAGTGTATTATAAAAATGGAAGGGAAGTAAAGGATACTTGCACAGACACAAGCAAGAAGGAAGAGCTTCCTCTGAAAGGGACAGGTTTGTTAAAAGAGAGGCCTGCATGTTCACAGGTGGGCACCCTTGGGAGGAGAGCTGCCTCTGCTGCTTTGCAAAGGGAGAAGAAGGTCAGTGAAGAGAAACATCTGCACAGGAACTAGCAGGCAGGAGAGTGGCTGTGTCTCGCCAGGGCAGAAATTGCACTGAAACAGTCTTCTTCTCTTTGGGAGGGGCTCATTCCTGTGTGGGATTTTTAATTGCTGTTCAATTACTTCTAGGGTTGGTGCCTAAGGATATTTTCTATATTTGGTTTGACTAAGCCAATTTGGAAGGGCCAGTTATTCTTTTACAATGGCCCTCAATCTCCATATCCCCACCTGGTCTGCACCTCAGTCTGAGCCTCTGGATACTTTACTTTTCTATATAACTTTTTTTTTTTTGACAACTATGTTAATCATTTCTACCCCCACCTCCAGTTTCTGACCTTCATGAGTCAGTTTCTGGATTGTGATGCCTCCTCTAATTCTCTACTCATAACCTCCATCAACACAGACAAGAGTATGTCAGGAATGGATCAAGATGAGCTGATCTAGATGGAGGAAGCGAATCAACAGTGTTTGAAGCAGCAGAGAATGAAGTTCCACAATCAGACTTGACAATGGAATTAACATCAAGGATGGCACCTTTGACCACTGTAAGAGACATTTTTGTCAGATTGAGGAGATAATATCATATATGAGATTAGTAGTGGGAAAAGTGATAGTGTGGAAAACGTGGGCAAGCTAGGCTTTGTGGAATACTGATTTACAGATTGTAAAGAGAAAAAAACCAAGGGCAAAGAAAGAGGGTCATGTCATGTTGAAGAAAAAGGTCTATTTTGATCTATATTTAGAAGAGACAGCAAAGGTAGATTCAGAGATACACAAAGACAAGAGAAAGGAGGAGATAGGCAATGGTAAAGGTCTCTTGAAGTTTGGTCATAGAAGCCCAGCCCTTCTCCAAAAAACATAACTTTATTTCCTTGGAGAAAGTTTGGAGGTTGGATGGGCGGGAAGAGACACACAGATAAGTTTTAGGATAGATTAGGTTTGTCAGTAATATTAAGCAGATATTGTCATTGGCTAAAGAGGAGAAGCTGGAAGAAAGAGAAAAGGAGTAGGAAGAAGAGGAGGAGAAAAAAAAATGTGGAGGGCAAAGGAAGATGGGGAGGAAGTGAAGGGCTATGATAACCCAAGACTCGCAAATTTATTGACATTATTAGATACCATAAGCATGAAACAACTCTGCAGGTTACAAATTAAGCATAAACAGAACTTTGAAAATTTGTTTCATTCTACCTCACAATTATATTTTTCATGATGTATATTGCCCTATTACGTACTGTCTATTTGCTTTATTTCATATTATATAATTTCTCTACTTTTGGTTGAGTTTTCCAGTATTTGGTGGTTATCATCCTCAAAACTTTTACATGCATAGTTGAATTAACATGGTATTAAAGTTAAGGAAGATATTTAAAATCAGATGCCTCCAAGGCGCAAAAACATCAGATAATTCTCTGGCTCTCAGCTTCCCCTTTATTTTTGGCCCTGGGGAAATTCCCTTGATTTTGCAAAAGCTAAACTTTACATTTGAAAGAATGTTTGCTACATATTGTCCAGAATTTCTTGGTGCTATATTAATGATATCTGCCATATTACTCGAATTTAAAATCTTGATCTCTTGTTTAAAATTCTTGCAACACTTTCTCCTTATTTGTATCTTGTGAATTTGCCTATCTCCAAAGTATTCCTGAATTTTAATTCTAACATGGAGACACCCCAGTCAAAATTAAAGCCAATAAGAAATTCTGGAAGGGGATGGAGGGAATGCTATTCTGAACTTCAGAATCTTAAATGTTCAGTCTGCAGAGGCTGCTTTTTCAGGAAGGCTCCCTTACCAGGCACTATACTTTGCAGCTGCATGAAACATCTGCATATGCATAGCTCCACTTCTATTTGCATACTTAGTGTCCTGTTTCTCTGTGCTCTCCAATTTTAGCAGTTCTTCAGATTCCTCCTGAGCTCCCACTTCTTTACCTTAGCGTGTGGAGGCAGGGTTAAATTCTCTTTCCAGGAATAAAATTTTCCTTTTCAAGTCTGAGTTGAAACTCAATA
>PVIJ01023716.1:0-13706 GCA_004024925.1 Scalopus aquaticus
GGGGAGGGGAGAGGTGATCTGGTGGTTCTTTCTTCTCCTTGATCAGTCTTTTTAGCTTCTTTCCAAGTTCTACTCACCCGTGAGGGTGTTAGATTTATGTAGCGTTTCTGGATCTTCTCTGGGTTTGGCTGATGTCTCTTTATAGGCGGCTTGTCTTTTGGGAGAGTTGATACTAGCGTCCCTTCACCGCCATGTTGATGACGTCAACTCCACATACTATTTGTTGACAGAATTTTTATTTCTGTGGCTTTCAACAGTTAGAATAATTCCTTTAAGCGCATTATCTTACCTGACAAAAGGGACTTAACAGACATAATTCAAAGTTTGCTCATTAGTTGACCTGGGAATATGAAGATTATCCTTAATTATCTGACTTGACCCAGTGAAACTACATGAGCCTTTAAAAGCAGAGCTTTCCCCAGCTGAGGCAAGACAAAAAATCAGAGAGATCTGAAATGGAAGAAGGATTCAACATTTCATCGGTGACTTGAAGGTAACCGAGATGTGCAAGAATCAAAGAATTGGCAAATTTGGTCCCCCAATGCAAGAAACTGGATTTTCCCTACAACCAGAATGACCTTGGAAACAGTGTCTTCCAAGCTACTACAGAAAGAAACAAAGCCTTACTAATACCTCTATTTCTGTCTTGTGAGATCCTGTACAGAAATTCTAACAATGCACTGCTGGATTTCTGATCGATAGAATTATGAGGTAGTAAATGGGTCATTTGATTTACGCCACTAAATAAGTGGTGATTTGCTAAATGGCAATAGAAAAGTAATGCAGATAGCTAATATAAAGTCAGAATATAGATATTAATGGTAATTCTTTGTGTTAGAAGATAAGCTGAGGCATATAACTAATTTCAACTTTTTATTTGGTCAAAAATCTATTCCAACTGGGCAGTACATAACTTGGCCAATAGGAGTCAATGCAAAGTTACCTAGAAAAAGTATAGAAGTAAACACAGATTATTCGATTGGTTATAGCTTAAAACTTAGTTGACTGTTTGCAATTGGTGTCCTTAGCATTTTGATTTCATAGCTTTGAGTCATTACAGGCTTAGATTTTGGTCTACTTTCTTAGGGTACAACAGCATTAGGGTCACATCAGTCTATTGGACTCCTTGTTTAATTATTTTAGCACCTATATTGGCTTCTCTTTACCAGACCAGATTCCTCAAAAGATTAAATCTGTTTTTGTCTTGACTTAAACATTTCTCTAAGAAAATGGATTATGAGAAATTGTATATCCTTATATCAGGTAGTGTTTCCAGGTTGTTTTTCTCCACCCAATAAATTCTATGTGACCATAAAATAGCATAAATATGTCAGTGTTACTATGAACAATAACTATCAATACATGAGCTGCATTATTGCAAGTAATTACCTTTGCTAAAGGCACAACTTAAATTCTTGTAAAACCTGTGACTAGGCATAACCTGTCAGTTCTTAACCATGACAGTGTTACAAGATTGTTCATATATGCTCTCAAATAAACACAGGTAAACATATGTCCCTATACATGAAAAATAAAGTATACAGAAATTGTTGACAAGTATTCTGTGATTTTTTCTCAATTAAATGTGGGTCTGAATTTGAATATCTTAAAATATCTTATGTGTATATTTCAAGTAGAATATTCCTGTTTAAAATTCAGAAAAGATAGTTTGCCTTTAAGATACTTCATTTCAGGTTTTGCATGTTAAATTTTGAGAGTGACAATTACTCCCAGGCTTTCAGTTCCCAAAACCTAGAATCATTTAAAAAATGCAAGTAATAAATGAAGATATCATCTTTATGATTAAACATATTAAATTGCAAAAATCCCTGGACATATGACCTCACTGGGCTCTCTAAAATTCGCCCTAATGTCAAACTCACCCATCTCTGTAAATTATTCCTTTTGGGATAAATCCTTCTTCATTCTTTTGGGAAGAAAATTGAGATGAAAATAGGGGAAGTTGGAAATTTCTTATTGTTCCATGAAAAATACAAGTTACCATTTTATGGTAGACGAACTATCAAATATAGTATTTAAAGGTATTATTTTAAAATTCATAGCATGGGTAGAATATCTGGGTGTCACAAAGATTACACATTATTATTGTTTTCATATTTCTAAAGTAAAGTTTATTATCTAGTTTTGTGCCACTTCTCTGTGGTTATGGTACATTCATTTCCAAATAGTCTATAAAAAAAATATTTTGTTCTGGTTCTGAAGGGGAGGCTCTTTTGGAAAATGCAAGGACCTGAGTTTTCTAATATGAAACTCAAAGACCAAGTAGAGAGGCAGGCAAACTTTCAGGAGGTGTGGTCTTCCCATCCTACCCCAAGTGAGTGATTCCAAAAAGTTATTTCTGAATGACCCAAAAGTCTAAGTTTAACTTTCGTTTTTCAAAGGGAAGACATTTTTTATTAGAAGATTTAGTTCATTAGTGTATATGTCAGAGGAATCTTTATCTAAGCCTTCCAGATGTTAACGTTCTTTTGGAATAGTTGAATATAACCCAAGTGGGAGCCAGAAATGTGCCACAAAAATTAGCACTTTGTGAATTCAGGAGAAATTGTATGCATCTGGAAATGTAGGATGTGAATCTTCTCATGAACATAATGCTTCTCCAAAAATATTTTGTAAAATGTGCAGCCAGAGAAAAGGGAAATAAATATCTAGCTATGAATAGATGCATACATTTATTACCATACAATCCTACATGTGGATTTACATTGTTTTTTTTTCTGTATCTACAATATTCTAATAAGTGAAGATACAATCTGATTTACAGAATACTTTCTTAAGTTGATGTGGATATTTTTTGCTTCAGTTATTCAAGTGATAAACTAATATTTGGATCCTACTTGCATATTTTCCATAAAACCTTCCCACGTAGCAATAGGAGGAAAAAATACAGGTATACAAAATTTGAAATCAAAGGACCTGGTAGCATATTTTGTTTTTGTCATGTCTTATTTGGCTCATTATGATATTACATAAACTCTCTAGTCCTATATGCAAAGGTGGCCTACTCCAAGTTGCATAGATACTGTTCCAAGTAATAGCATATGGTAGGTCTAGGGTTTTCTTATTAAACCTCATCCTGGCTTGTATCATGGAAGAGTTATCTTAGTAATGATAAGCTTATACTTCTGGGGCACCAATCACCCTTGTCCCACATATATCAAAGGGCAAAATTCCATAATAAGAAAAAACTTGAATCATATGCTACTGCCCCTACCTAGTGCCTGCTTTCAAAGGAAGTATTCCTCTGACAGGTGAGGGCCACTAACCCTATCTCTGTGTAAGTGTCACCAAGTGTTTACCAGTTTTGCAGGCTACAGGAACAGAGGGTTGAAATGTTACCTTTTCACAGGTGACTTTTTTTTTTAAATTTGGAACAAATATATGAAGAAGTTCAAGATTAATAATGTTCTAGAAAACAGTTTAGATTATAGCAATGTAGGGGAGGATGGTGGTACCAAGACAGCAAAAATGTGAATAGAGACCTACTAGTAATGCACTAGAAACTACAAGGGGAAGAATAAGCTAAAAAGATTCCTCCTAAGGTCACAGCAAACATCAAAGATTGTCATCAAAGATTATACATTTAAAAGGACCCAAATTAATTGTAGAGAACAATTATGGCCCGGAAAATAATTTAAAGCAATACACCAATGGACTGGCAATTAACAAGGCTAATCACTGGGTGTGGAACAACTGAGACAGACAACTTAATAGAGAGGGCAATGAAAGAGACACTCATTTTCCCAGTTTTACAGGAAACAAAACAGGTTCAAAAAATGATAATGAAAGATCCCATAATTACTGAATATATGAGAAATGAGATGCTGACCCCTTTCCATTTGCTTTTTCATTCTAAAAAGCTTAGTTCTCATTCTTTCCTCTGGCTCATTAATACACCTTTAACCCTCAAGGTGGATATAGGCAGGGTCAAGAGTTCAGTAACATAATTATTTATAAATGGTCAAAATTTTCAGATCAAGGGGTCATGTGTTACTTTTTTGATACCGCATCTTGGTATTTATTTGAGCAGAGTAAACTTTTCATTAGATATAAGGATGAAGTCATTTCTATTAAAATGCATTGCTGTTCCTGTGGTTTCGTACCAGGCCGAGGTGTTAGCAAAGCTTTCACTTGATTCATCCTGTGCTGCTACTGACTGTTCATTTTGTTGCCTGGATGTTGATCCTTTTTTGATACTGAAACAATTTGTACTTATTAAAACTAAAATTCTGGTGCTTGGACATAAATTATTTGACTCATTTATAAAAGTATTTGCAATACACAATAACTAGCAATGACGTCATCCACCAGAAAAGGCTGGCTTTTTATAGGAATTCACACATGTTTTTAGGTGTTTGCATGCACTCTCCCTCCCTCACTCCTTCTCTCTCTCTCTCTCTCTCTCTCTCTCTCTCTCTCTCTCTCCTCCCCCCTGTGTGTGTGTGTGTGTGTGTGTGTTTGTGTATGTGTGTGTGTTTTAGGAGTTAGGAATGGTTAACCAGTATCTCTTGTGATTACATTAATCTAATCAGCCTTATAAACATTCATTGAGCTCTGTCTTTGTCATTTGCCTCTGTGAGGTACTAGAGGTTCTAGTATGTTCCTTACTCTGATACACTTTTTTTTTTTTTAATTCAGAGGGCAGGTTTATTAGGAAAAGGAGAAAAGGTACAAGAAAGTGCTTGCATAGGCATAGGTGGGCAATCTTGGATGAGAACTGCTTCTCTGAGGTATTGTAGCAATTCGGTATGCCACTTAGCATACTAGTGGTTGCTGGTCAAGTCAAGAAACAAATATGAAACAAGACATTAAAGATATATCATGCAAAAATAAAAGGCATTTTGTAGACATGTGCTTACCTTTTCAAAACTTCTAGACATATGCTTACCTTTCAAAATTTCAGAAATCCATACGGTTGATTTTCAGAAGATGTAATTTATGGATTTGGACTACCTTAGAACTTGAATTCCATGTACATCCCAAACCAACTGTGGGTTCTTGGGTAAATCACTTAACCTTTATTAGCCCCTCCCTTGAGATTTAGTAGCTCCTCCCACTAATAGAATGGTATCATTTAAATAAAATAATTCATGCCTAGAAGAGACCTTGAATTTCATAGGTACTGTATCATTTCTGGTATCCTTCCCCTTTCAAATCCTTGACATATTTGGTTAGAGTCCTATTGTATATACACACTGATGTATTCCTAAAATTGAACACTAAAAATATAACATTTGCCCTTTTGATGAAACACTGTTGCTGCTCAGAGCAAATTTCCTTCTTGGATTCTTCATTCATGCCCCCTGTGAATGTGTCACAATTGAACTGAAGATTCACTAAACTTTCAATTACATTCTTAGTTAAATCAGGGCCTTGGGAGTAAATACTCTGCTTTAGAGAGATTGCTAGTTCAACCACATGTGGTAATTCCCACTCTCTTTAAATGACATCTTGCCTCTGATGTTAACGAAAATGTATCACATAAATACAATTTATAGCAAAAGTACATTGAAAGTCACATTTAACAAGTCTTAGACCCACAATTCTCTAATCAAATTAATAGAGTGGCAGCTGTGGGATGAATCAGAAAGCCACTTCATATTTTCTAGTAATTTGACTTTTTTAAAATGAAAATAGATTGAAGACAAGAAATTTAATGTCATTAAATGAATGTTATCTTCTAAATCAGGTGAATCAAATAGCAAAGGTCTTTTTTTTATTTGATGAGTTATTTTTAATTCTTATCATTTCCAGCATTTTATTTTTAAATGTATAATTTTGTTTCAGTTCTAAAAAAGCCACACTTTTTCCTCATATGAGGATAACATCATGTATCAGTGTTGCACACTGGAGAAGATGCTGGATAAAAAGATATTCAGGCTTCAGGCCAGTCTTTGGCACTATCTAATCATGCACTTCTAAAGTCAGCCAGAGGCAAGGGTGGGATTATCATCCTTATAATCACCACTTTAGCCTCTTTTCCTCCATGTACTAACTACTATCTTGCAAAAGCATTTTTAAGATTATCCTAACACTCAAAGTGTTAGGCTATATCAGAAAGAGAAACTGAGTTACAAATTACTGACTCAAAGTTACAGTTATGACTCTACTAGTTGAATAGCTTTTAAAAATTAATTTATCAGCGATTCATTTTCCTACTACAAAAAGGAAGATTGAACTATATTTCCAAGAATCACTCTAGTCCTAACTCTTTTACAATATGATACCTGATACAAATGGAAAATAAATATATAATCACTGTATTCTGTGTGTGTGTGTATATGCGTACATATAGACACAAATAGAAAATAATTTCAAACAAATTTTAATCATTTAATTAAGATATATCTTTAAGAGATATAGTTTAAAATTCTGGTATTTATTATGATTTAGATTAATTTATGTTGCCTATTCTTTAGTAAAGTCTAGGTTAACATCAACATATGAAATAAGACCTGAATTTGAATATAATCTCAGCTAGTTGTTATTTCTGAAAAATGTGATGAGTCCTTAAAGTTTGGTTCCAGCTCTATAAATGAACAATATAAACATTTCAGGGTTGTCAACAATATTCTAGGGGACCACAAATGTGAATACTTTTTCAGATGAAAGTATTTGCCTTTCTAACCTAATTTTATTCATTAGCTCAAGGCAGTTTGCCATTCCTTCCTTTCTCATTTTCCATGGTTCATCCCCCATTCCCGGGGGGGACGTCCATAGAAAGATGCAATTATGAGTCACCAGGAAATTCAAACTGGGTCTGGTCAAACCTGCATAGAGTGAAATGAGTCAGAATAAATGTAATTCAATTGTAGAAGGTTAAATACACAGTGATAACCTTTTCTTAAACCAGTAAGACTGTGAGGCTGGAAACAGAAATCAAAGCCAAAAGGGATGGAGGGCATCAAAGCATGAAATAATGAAGGACTTTGGAGCAATGATAAAAACAAACTTTAAAAATGAAGACAATTTAATTATCAAACCACAAAATAGGCACCTTTGTTTATTGTTTGTCATAGTATTGTTTTAGTAAACAAGTGAAATCTGTTCCCATACATGTGATAAAGTGTTGCACCCTAACAATTACTTTTTATGAATCCAAATGAGAGGACAATTCAATAGTGTAAACAGAATGAACAACAACAAATAAACATTTAGGGAGGTGGGACTGTGGGGAGACCACAGATCACAGGCAGTGGTAGCCATTTCTGCATCCACAATGCTCTTTCTGTACCACGCTAAAGATGGACAGAGCCTTGAAATTATTTCAGATGCTGCAGCTAGCTGTCACATATCAACCTAGTCTCTGCATTCTTAAGAGGGAACATGTTATCTTTCTCAGCTGTGAGAACTCAGCATGGCCAGCTTGAGTGATGGGGCCTTTCACTGGGTAAGGGTACAAAAACACCTCTCTCTGCATCTTGACATTCATAACCAGGAAGCTGACACCTGGAAAATTCAGGTTGAGCCATTAAGAGATAGCAAAGTGGGACTTGAGCTGATTGACTGCTATGTCTCTACACAAAGTAACATGTTGCCCGAAGAGATATTGATTAGCTTCTACTGCTTGGAAAGCTCAAACTCCATTCCGTTTTTAGTCCTGGTCTGTTGCTCTAAGGCCAGTGAGATGTCATCAAGAATTGTCTGTATCAGTAGCCACATAGGTGGTTGTCCATTTCCAGGGACTTGTCCATTTCCAGGCATTTTAAGGCAGAGCAAGCTGAATGCATGACTTTCTGGTGAAGATTCTGAACACTGGTATGTAGAATTGGAATATATCATAAACAATGAAACAACAAAATGTGACAGACACAAATATGTAAGGAATTTTGGATTGGGAATGGACTCCACTTGATGTAGACAGATCCTTATTTGTACTTTTATTCAAAATCTTATTTTGCCATGTCTATTTTTTTAAAAACTTGCTTGAAATAAGAATTCTGTCTGGAGGGGCACAATATCCTACTTTCATAAAAAATTATTTCACTTCCGTTTACTATGTAGAATTTAACCTTTCTGTAAGTCTTTGCAGAACAGTTATCATGAGCCTGTCAGTGTGCTAGGCAATGATGATATGATGACATTAACAATAACAATGTATAAAGATTGTCTACAATTGCTCTGTCTTGTTTGATCTTCCTGAAAGCACAGTGAAGTAGGCATATTTATATCCCTGTTTAACATAAAAGGATTCTATAAGCCTTTCAAAAGCCCATAGTTTATAGACAAAACTTGTGCTTAGCATTAATGCTGTTTGGGGCCTCCCTGGCAGTGCAAGGGGTTAAGTCTCAGCATTATGAAGCTATGGGCAGCCACTGCAGCAGGACGAGTTCAATCGCAGGCCAGGGAGTTGACCCACATGGCACAGCAGACCTCTCCTGTCTTGCCCACTCCTCCCCTCAGCAGTGTATTTCAGTCAGTCTGCCTGTTCTGCTCCCCACTGTCTCTGGTAAATCCTCTCACCATCCTGCACCTCTGGCCTACACCCCAGCTCTTGTATGCATACATAAATAAATCTTTAAAAAAAAAAAGAATCTATAGTTTTCTACTCCAAAATTGTATTTTAACTAAAATATATCCCCAATGAGCAAGAAGCCACTTCCTTGAACTCAAAGGCACACAACAGAGTAGAAGAGTGAGATGGATACACAAGTCACTTCCCTGTTTATCTCCCCACTTACTGGCAAGTCCACTCAAGAAAGTGCTAACCCACACTGTGGTCTCCATGTATCTGCGTAACCTGATCACTAATGCCTGGTTGGTCCTTACCTCCTACCACCTTTTCTGTACTCGGATCTAACCAGACTGATCTTCCTCCATCTCTCCGCATTCACCAGACTGATCTTCCTTCAGTCTCTCTGCACTCCCCTCCACTTTTGGTCCATTTCTCTAGTTCAGACTTCATTATTTATTAATCTCCTGAGGATTTCAATTTAAATATAATTTTCTGGAGAGTCTTTTTCAAAGACAAAGATCTATATTAGTGCATACTTTTGTGTAGATGTCATTCAGTGGTTACATTGAAAAGTGAATCCAAATACAATTAGTGTGAACAATGAGTATTTCTGACTTGAAGATTTGAGAAAGGAAGTGAACTATTTAAAAATAAAAATAAAAAAACCAACAGTGCTCGTGCTAAAAAATCACAAGGACATTTCTAATTCTGACTCAGTCACTAGCTCAGTCAGTAGGTAATCTTTGTTTTTGTCTCTGTGTTTTCACTGTTTGGAGAATCCAAAAATATTCCTGCTTAATGTGTGAAGAAACTTCCATGCATCTGAAGTAGCCGATAAAATATTTTTTTTCAGAGAATTTAGAATTCATCCCTAACCTCCCAAAAACTATCTTTAGAGTTTCAAGTATGAGATAAATAAGAAAAAAAAAAAAAAAAGAGGAACTAACCAACATTTCCTTGATCCCCAGTTTCATTAGCCAGTCTACTTTCTTTCCTCCACCTTCTTAGATTTAATTTCTATGTAATGAACAGGACTTTTGGTTGTACTTAGTGGAAGCAATAGGGAAAAGTGTATACCTGGTCCATCTTTTTGGTAAGTACATGGAATTTTATACTACTGCTTACTGTTTCCCAGTGTAATTTATGCAACATTGCTCATTCTAAAATAAAAAAAAAAATAGTCTTGTGAAATGTGTCTTCATGCTTTAGCCCAAAATTATCATTACATTCTTAGAAATGCTTATTTATGCCTTTTATAGAATTTTTTTGTAATTTAATTACTTAGAGTTTTCCATAAAGGCTATTTTATGTGCATGTGCAACATCGTCTGTACTAGACTGACAGCTCCTTGAGTATAAATACATGGTTTCACTGGTTCTCCTCTAGGACCTGTTCCAGTGTCTTACACAGGAAAGGCACTGCACATTTCCCTGGGGGGGAAAGGTATTTGTGTTTGTTGACATTTCATAAGATTGTATAAATTATTGGATTGTTTGTATCATATATGAAAAAATAATAGTATAAAATAATAGTTTTTTTCAAGATCATAAGTAATTTAGTAGTACAATATTTTGGAGTGCTATTTGCTAAAATAAGCATTGCTTCTATTTTTATTCTCTGTGTCTCAGTTGGAAAGCTTGACATTGTTTTCTCTACTGCCAAAGTTACTTTGTGGATTCAAGATTTTAGGCCTATATAAATAGCCACCTACTAGTTTGTGAGTCTAAAGCCAAAATCTGATTATCTGTAATCCCACAGAAAACAGTCAACTGAAGTAAAAGCTTTTAGGATGATAATTTAATTCTATCATTATGTGCTTTTTTAAAACATTCAGAAATAGTGATTTCCAGACCTTTGCACAAAAATGTAAATGAGAATTCTGAGTGCTTTTTAATTCAATGTGTGAACAGTCTTTAATTTTAAAATTCTATGTTCAATTAAATTGATATGCATTTTTTAGTATAGGGCATTAACTCATCTTAGTTTCACTGAAGTATTATACTTCCCTATTTCTCATTTAAAGTAGAAACAATGACAATACCGGCCATATTTTGTTCCATGGTAATATTGAAACTGAAGAAACTACTTTATACCTGTCTATAGTTTCAAATATATATAGTACTATTGTTATTATTCTCTTGTTTTGAGAAGTGAAATATGTAACAAGGCTAAAAGATTGTGGTAAAATCAAAATATTAAGAAATAGGAAAAGAAAAGGAATTGATCAATGAAGAAAGTGACTGAGAGAAAGGGATCAATGATTACTTATGGTGAATATGATGCTTTAGAGATTAAAAATTTCCTACGTATAATGTTTGAAGTTCCAATTCATCCTCTCTTTTATGAAATAAAGGTGAAGTCCTTTTAAAAATGATGAAGGAATATTAGGTTGAGAAATAACTAGTGTATCCACAAAGATATTAAAATATTCTAAATCTGGTGCCAGAGTCTCAACTTAAGTAAGGTAACAGATACAAAAGCGGCATTGATGAAGAGGTATGCAGAGTGGATTTAGATGAGTGACATGAGATTCAGGGAGCTGCTTATACACAGGATGGAGATGTAGTGAATAGAAAGCAGTGAAAATATCTTGAAGAATGTCAGTGTCTTTAATCCACGGTCTTAATGCATATGGTTGTTGGGAACATAGGTAGTTAAGAGCCAAAGTTTGGGACTTTAAATCTTGCTACTTTCCAACTTTTAAGCTGTGAATAATATGCTTATGGTCTTCACATTATCAACTTCTTTTATAGCATATCCACTTCAGATAGTTATTGTCCTTACAGACTGTCTTATGGAAATGAAGCAGTGGCTGTGAAATTCTGAGCAGAGAGGTTACACCTGTGAGCCCTCAATAAATGACAACTATCTCATTGTCCTACTCTACTGAGAAAAATTGGACAATAATGTAAAAGATATAAATAAAAAGATATTAAAAAAAATCAGTTGTCACAAACATGGTCCCTCCCCAGGAGCATCTGGGAACATCTGGGAAGGGGGATTCTTATCACTGGAGATGCAATGTCTCCACATACCCAAACAACACTGTTATATCAGATCCTATCTCCCATATCAGCTCCGAGGCGCCATCATCTTCCCAAAGGCATCTGTGTTCCCATCAGCTCCTGTCTGGCCCCCTCTTCCCTGCTAAGATTGTGTGTGAGCACCACATTCTAGGGTCATATTATTTCCTATAAACTCCCATATGTCAATGCTTAAATTTGTCTTTTCTCTTGCTAAAAATAGAATAAAGAAAAAGTCATAGAAATTTGTTATTAAAAAAATGGGTATAAGACTAAACCTGGAGAATCAGGTTTCAAAAAAAATAAGGAATTTCAGAGAAGACACTGCATTTTCTCAGTTATGTCATCCTATTACTTGCAAATCAAATTTGAAATTATTATTGCAGCATCTTCTAGTGATCAGTAGCTTTAAAACCTGACGTACAAGCAAGAGTATATACATTAAACTACTTCTGAATTGTGACGTCTTAAAATAATTGCCCAAGTGTAATTGTACAGGAAGTTATAAATACATTTTTTCCCTTTAGACATTCCATCAATAGTCCCTACTCCCTGTCTCCTCATAGAATTTCATCAGTGAGAAGATAACCTTTCAGCCACTTGTAAAGGTCAAATGGGAGACCACAATCAATGAATCACACAGACTTTGTAAATGACACAGCCAGTTTGATAATCTCCATCTAACATTTACTGAACTTTAGCCAATTGTTTGTACAGAAATGACTACTGTGCATCAATTCTACAAGCCAATATGACGATGAAGGCTATTCAGTATCAAAATGACTGTTTGGAATCAATAGAGAAGACAGCATCCTGTTCCTGAACTCTGATCAGCATTAAATTAATTAATGCATACCATGAAGTTAGTATCTGCTTCACTTTAACATGGGTTAGATAAAGCAAGTGTTGCTGCAAAGTCTGAGAATATAATGAAAGTTTACAGTAATCACACGTTATGTAACATTGTGGGAAGTTCTCTTCTGGGGTTTTCTTTCATATTAGGGATCTATAAGCTCCAGCCCACAAGCAAATTGAGCCTGCTAATTATTTCTGAAAATAAAACTTTATTGGGATATAGTCACACTCATTTTTTATGCCCTAACTTCTACTTTCATGCAGAGTTGAGTAATTGTGATAAAGATCATACGCCTCAAGGATACTTTGAGGGAAATTGAGAGACACAAAATTTTACTACTTCATTATACAAGAATTTTTATATATCTACACAAGAGATACATTATTCTCTATTACATGGATATTGAAATAACAAATTCTTTGTACAACATCTTAAACATACCCGTGAAAGTTTTATCTCAACAGTAAGATTTCATTTTGGAAAAAAAAAAATTACCTTGTTTAGGTTGTGTAAAATCTGTCATGATTATTATTACTTTGGGAGGAAAAATATGTTCTCAGGCATGCAATGAAAAACACCAACCTGAATTAAGTAGACTTCAGAATGTTTGGATCTGCTGCATTAACTAACATAGAAGAGAAAAGTTAATTTATTAATCATTTTGATGAGTGGAAAAGTGAAAATAATCATCCTGTTCAAAACTCTTTTATTTATTTTTTTAATATTTATTTTTATTGTCATTTATGTCTTTTACATTTTGTATTCCCCTTGGGTAGCCCACCACCAATTCACCCGTGATCCATCTCCATGGTCCCTTGTGTTCTTTTCTATTCCATTTTGTGCGATTTTCCTTCCCACCCTCCGCCTCCCCCCCTCCCACCTCGCTGATTGTCTCTCTCCTATTTGGTTTCCTCATAGTCCTGTTATAAGTGAAACCATTCGATATTATATCTTTCTTTCTGGCTTATTTCATTGAGTATGATCCCCTCTAATTCCATCCATGTCGCTGCAAATTGCATGTGTTTATCTTCTTTCCATGATGAATAGCATTCCATTGTGTATATGTACCACATCTTCTGGATCCAATCATCTACTTTTGGACATCTGGGTTGCTTCCATACCTTTGCTATTGTGAACAGTGCTGCAATGAACATATGGGTGCATGTATCCTTTTGGATTAGTGTTTTTGTATCCTTTGGGTAAATTCCCAAAAGTGGGATTGCTGGGTCGTATGGAAGCTCCATGTTTAGCAGTTTGAGGAATCGCCATACAGCTTTCCATAGTGGTTGGACCAGTTCACATTCCCACCAGCAGTGTAGAAGAGTTCCTTTTTCTCCACATCCTTTCCAGC
>PVIJ01023717.1:0-13716 GCA_004024925.1 Scalopus aquaticus
GATGATAATGGTGATGGTGATGGTGATAATGATGATGTCAGTGCTGGTGATGACAATGATAATAGTGACGATGCCCATAATGTTATTTACACAGGATGTAACCTTCACATGGGTTGATCAAATTTGCTTGGGTGCTATCAGCTGGAATTTGATCCCAGATTTCTGCTTTCCTTACCTCACTCCAAAACCCATGACATAGACTGGACATAATTATTTGCAGACAAAGAACTTGAGAGAAACCACATGCCTTCCACAAAATTGACAGCGCCAAGGATCAAACCATGTCTTTTTTGATTTCCAAGAAGTATGTTCTTTCTAGAGCACTGCTCTTTCTGACTTTACAAAGAACAAAGAGTTGTGCTATGGTTTTAAAATGAAAGCTGTTTGCACCCTTGAGGATGGTTCTACCGCACTTAGATATCGAAATAAATGATAGAATAAAGCCAGGTTGCACACTGTCTGGAACTCATTATTAAGAGCAAATCGGCTGTGACATCACCAAGGAGACTGAGCCACGGCCGAGTTTCCCACTCGCTAGCCCAGCCCTCTCCTGAGTGGTTGGTGTCTCGTGGCACTTAGAACAAGGAGTCTCTTCCCTGTCGTAGGTCAAGAGCTGACATCAATCCCACTCTCATATCATAACATTTATTGAGCACTTACTGTGTGCAACAGAAGATGGCAACTCTGGAATTTCAATATAATAGGGACCGGAGGCTGGTTGGAACAGGCAGGAAGTTGGAGGAGTACAGGACTTTGTCTTAAAATCCTGAGTGTAAAGCTAACAGACAGCTTTTAGAGGAGAGGATGTTTTACGGGTGCTGGAGGGGAAACTGATGGAGATTCAGAGAGCAATTAAAACCTCCCTAATGTCCCTCTTGGGACAGCTTTGCATAAGGAATTGTGAGAGGCACCCTGGAAGATGCTGAATATCCCCCATCCCCTGCCCTCTGGGAGGAAACTTCAGTGGTGCACCTTGCGCTTCTGTTCATTCATTCTTGCTGCTTGGAGCCCCAGCATGGGTGGCTGCACCCACTCCCTGCCCATTGCCCTTAAATGAAGCTGTGAGCCAGGAGGGCTGTTGTCAGTCGGCATCAGTTCCAGGAGCTTCACTCAGGGTCCTTTCCTGGACTTCTCCCCTGGGTGAAGTGCTCAGTCAGGTCGCTCCCACTAAACCCTCAGCATGATGACAAGCAAGTGCCCAAGCTGGGCTCTCGGAGCCCTTCACAGTCTGACTCCCGCAGAACTCTCTGGCCGCCCAGATCTATGTCCACGCCCCAGGCACGCTGACCTGGGTGAGTTTCTTCAGGAACCATGACTGTCTCCTGTCCCCCCTCTACCTCTTGCTTCACTTCTCCCCAACACCTGCTTATCTGCTGTGTGGTCCCTTACTCAGTCTGGAGATTCCAGAGTAAGCATTACCTCCTCCAGGGAGGCCTCCATGCTGCCTCCAATCTGATTTAGATGCCTTCCTCTGTACTTACCTTCATCCTAACTCCTACCACAATCCCTGGCGTACTAACCTAAATATACTACTCCTCGGACTCCTTTAATTCTCTGAGCACAGCACAAGGCCTGGCACTTACTAGGTGCTCAAAAATACTAGGAAAAGGGACACGAAAAAGATCTCAGGAAAAGAAAAGAAAGAGGCAGGAGTTAATACCTGTCCATGACTGGAGTAGTCAAAGCCAAATTACCTGGTCTTCTTTCAAGCAGAGATCAGCATTATCCAGCACGACTGACACGCCACACGTTTCTGTGGCATATCGAAGTGTTTTCTGGATTATTAACTGTCCATGGCAGCCCAAACTTTTAGTGTCAGGGTGCTTTCTGCATTCAAATCTTTGAAAATGTGTCATCCTTTAATGCTATGAATGAATAGTGATAGCAAGCTTGAACATATTTCATAAATAAGGGGCCTCCACCCCAGCCTCCACCCCACCTCTTCAACATAACAGACAGCCTGATTGATTTTGAGGACTCTGCCACATAATGAATGGAAGGATCATTTTGCCTTACATGAAAATGCAAGTTATCATTAGCAAACCATCAACTTGTTCTGCATCAAAGAAAAATGAAAGCACCTTGCCTCGCCCCAGCATGTGGGCGGGTGCCCAGCACTCAGTCTCAACCACGACAAGGTGCTGAGCGCAACTCTACTCACGATGCAGCGTTGGATTCTGCAGTTGCAATCATGCAGGGAAGCCCAGGCACCCACAGACCGATGTGCCAGGCTAGCAGGAAGGATCACCCTGTCCTGGCTACCTTTGCCATCTCCACCTGCTGTCCCCTGGATTCTGCCTGGCACCACACACATAGTGAGTCTCAAGAAAGTGTGTGTAATCTACAAGGAACTCACACAACTCAACAAAAACAAAGTCAACAATCCAGTCCAAAAAATGGGCAGAAGAGCTAAAAAGACACTTCTCCAAAGAAGAAAAGCAAAAGGCCAACAAGTACGTGAAAAAATGCTCAACATCACTCATAATCAGGGAAATGCAAATCAAAACCACTATGAGATACCACCTCACACCCGTGAGAATGGCACACATTAAAAATACAGGCAACAACAAATGCTGGAAAGGATGTGGAGAAAAAGGAACTCTTCTACACTGCTGGTGGGGATGCAAACTGGTCCAAACTCTATGGAAAGCTGTATGGCGATTCCTCAAACTGCTAAAAATGGAGCTTTCATACAACCCAGCAATCCCACTTTTGGGAATCTACCCAAAGGACACAAAAACACTAATCCGAAAGGATACATGCACCCGTATGTTCATTGCGGCACTGTTCACAATAGCAAAGGTATGGAAGCAACCCAGATGTCCAAAAATAGATGACTGGATCAAGAAGATGTGGTACATATACACAATGGAATACTACTCAGCATTCAAAGAAGATAAACACATGCAATTTGCAGGGACATGGATGGAATTAGAGGGGCTCATACTCAGTGAAATAAGCCAGAAAGAAAGAGAAAAATATTGAATGGTTTCACTTATAACAGGAATATAGGGGAACTTCAAATAGGAGAGAGACACTCAGCGAGGGAGGGGAGGATAAGGGCACAAAATGGAGTAGAAAAGGACACAAGGGACCACGAAGATGGATCACAGGTGAATTGGTGGTGGGTTACCCAAGGGGAATACAAAATATAAAAGATATATATAAATAACAATTTAAAAAAAGAAAGTGTGTGTGTCCCATAAAGTCCATAAAGCTGATTGCCATAACTGTTTCACAAGGCCCCTCTCTTCTCTCTGCCCTCCAGCCTCAACCTGAGCAACAGTGACATCCTGACCATATATGATGGAGATGAGGTCACACCCCACATCTTGGGGCAGTACCTTGGCAGCAGTGGGCCCCAGAAGCTGTACTCCTCCACACCCGACCTAACCATCCAGTTCCACTCAGACCCTGCTGGCCTCATCTTTGGGAAGGGCCAAGGGTTTATCATGAACTACATAGGTATGTGCCTCATACAGTCAATTTGTTACTTTTATTTGTGTTTGGTCAAGGTTAAGATGATTTCCTTTAAACATGTATTGAGGGAGGAGGTTGTGCTACATAGGTTATTTAATATATTCAACTAGTAAATGCATGTCATTTTTAAGAGCTTGGGTTCACTAGTCGAAAGAAGCAGGGCTTGAGGCCTACAGTTGTCTTGAGCAAGTCACTGGACCTCTCTGAATCTCCTTTGTTTCATCTGCAAATGGAATCACCTACTCCACAAGGTTGATAATATACTGTAGTAGATTATTCCACAGAACTAAGTTTCATTCATCAGCAGCCAGGATTTTATATCGTCTGCTGACTCCCCTATATTTGCAACTTCTCAAGTCATCGTCTTCACCTTCTTGCCTGAACAGAAGCTTGGTTCTCCTCTGAGAACTCATCTTCCCCTAAAGCCCCATTGAAATGAGACAGCCCTTTCTCTCCTACCTCAGATGCATTAGAACCCACAGGTATAAAAGATGTCTTCTCTGATCCTCACACTGCCTTCAAAATCATTGCTCTCTCCATCTTAAAAAACAAAACAAAACTAACCTATTAAGTTTAAGCTAAGTTCACACTGCACCATCCAATACCTTCTCGTTCTAGTTGCTTTTTCTACTCACACCCTTCCCTCCTCACCCTGGGATTCCCCCTCTTTTACCCTCTTCTACTCAGCCCTGAACAGTGGAGGGTCCCAAGCTCCATCCTGGACCCCGCCCTCCTCTCCCTTTCCCTCACTCTGTCTTTCTCCCTCTCCCTTTCCCTCTCTCTCTGCTCTCATCCAGTTCCAGGTTTTCCACTGATCCCCAGTTTGTAACCTCCAACCTTGACCTTTCCTGTGAACTCAGATTCATCTAACCAAACTCCCTGCTATGACCCTCTTGCATGTCCAATTGGCATCTCAGACATAACATGACCAATCAGAACTCTTTCTTTCCCTACCCCACCCATCGCCACCCGACTGCTCCCCTGCTGTCTGCTCAGCCCAGGAGACAGATGGGCTCCTGTTTGCTGGGGCTGCTTCCCCTTCCCCTGCTCCATATCCAGTCTGTTCTCTCAACTCCCAACTTCGCTTCCACAATATTCCTCAAATCCAAGCGCTGCTCCACCTGTCTGTGGCCACATAGACCATTGTCAGCATCCCAAGGACCGAAACACTGCAAATTCTCACTGATTCCAGCCCCAAAGGGACTTGAACCAACAGAGCATCCGATCCAACTTGTGACACAGCAGAAGCCCTGGACCACTGAGGATAAGGGTCTTGCTGTACAGGAGCAGATCTGACCTCACACCCAGGGTCCCCATTCCCAGCTCTAAGGGTTTCTCTGCCTACAACATTCCTTGCAACAACAGAGAACCTGAGAGATGCAGGGGGAATTAGAACTGATTTCTTTAACATTCAGAATTGTGGGTACTTGAAGCCTGAGGATTTCAGTGCCAGATTCATCCAGAGCTTTGGAGACCTGCTTGCACTTCCCAGGAAGGTTCCAGCCATGAAGGGACATCTTGATTTCTAGGATGAATCAGGGAAAAGGAAGATTATCCTGCCAAGTCTCCCCACAACCACCTCCACTACCAAAGACCCTCTTCTGGAGGAAGATTCCATGTCTGCTTCTTTCTTCCCCTTGTCTTAAAGATTTGCTCATCTTACCTAATAGGAACTGTTCTTTCTGAACTTCCTGCCTCTAAAATACAAGCCATTCCCCTGATCATTGACTGTCTCCAGGAGCCTCCAACTTGTGCAAATAAATCCACTGTTTCTTTATTTCCAGCTGGTGGGCATTTCTCATCCCTGCCTGCTCTATGTGCACCTCTCGGAGAGGCGCACACGAGTGTTGATTGTCTATTTTATGTTTCTCAGGGGCCTTTTCGCCCTTGATGATGCTGCTAAGTATTTTCAGACTGTTATTGCCGCTACTTCATGGTTTCTTACTGCTTACTGGGCAGTGCCCTGGGCTCTGGGGAACAGCAAGTGCTGGCTGTCCGGGCCAGGTGCCCTCCAGAGTCAGCTGCCTTTGCAGGGAGGGCTTCTGGTTCTTGGCTTCCATCTATCCCCTCAGCGGTCCCCTCCCTCCCGCTAGAAGATGAGGTCATGGTTTTGCTCATTTGTCTCCTCTGGTGTCTGAGTCAGACTTCCGAAACTGCATTCCACTGGATGGCAGAAATCTGACTCCATCCAAGGCTGCCCAAGGTTAACTAGAAAGTCTGGCCAATATCAGTTTGGCAACAACTTGAAGAGGAGACCCTCTTGGTAACTGAACCTGCAACTTAGATTTGTGTGACAATTTAAAGTTGGCAGGCACTCCTACATGTATCATCTTATTTCATCTTCAAATACAATATCTCCCTTCCCCAGAGCTGGGTTCACAAAAACCTCATCACATCTCTTATGCGCTAGACCCTGTGCTAGCCACCAGGATATAGGAATAAAAAGGATACTCTCCCTGCCCTGGAGCCAGTTATAGAAAATAAGAGAGGCAGCCCCATTGACAGACAGTGTCATCATCCTGTGTTCATCCTGTGGGAGAGGCCAGCGTGGGATTCCAGAGACTGCAGGGAAGTGCAGCCTGGTCATGTGACTGACACAAAGAGAAGACAGTTCCTTTTGTTCTTATTTCTGCTTGAAACACACACACACACACACACACACACACAGTTAATTTCACAGGGAAGGCAAACTTCTGTATTCAATTTTGATGCTAATCTATTGCCTGAGACTGTGTTAGAAAGAATTCAGGGCCTCCCTGGTGGCGCATCGTGTAAAGACTCAGCCACTGCAGCATGGATTCAATCCCCAGCCAAGGAACTTCCCACATGGTACAACAGACCTCTCCTGTCTTGCCTGCTGCTCCCCTCAGCAGTGTATTTCAGTAGATATGCCTGTTCTGCTCCCCACTCTGTCTCTGGTGAATCCCCTCAGCACCCCCCAACACACACACCTCTGGCCTACACCCCAGCTCTTGTATGCATAAATAAATAAATCTTTAAGAAAAGGAAAGAAAGAGAGAATTCAGAGGAGGTCATGCTTGATGGCCTGAGAAAGAATGCCATGATTGATTAGTGATGTCTGCCTTGGCATGGAAAGAATATTTGCTATCAAGATCTAGATTTAGCCAGACATATATGCAACTCCCTTTCAGTGGGGGAATCAGATGGGAGGTTCAGGGGCCTCTGTGGTAACCTAAAGAATTCTGAAACTCCTAGACTAACCTCTAGGCCTAACCCCAGCTAGTGGAGACATTGAAGGCTCATCTGCTGTGTCTGCTGTCAGTCTTTCATAAGAACACTCTGGGCCTACTTGGTTCTCACCTCTCATAATTTTCCTTTGCACAAGTAGCTGAAAAGAGCTTCCTTACTGCTTCTTGGGCTTCACCGCTGTCTGTGGCCCAGTGTATGGGAAGGAAGGAAATAAACTGAAATAAGTAGGCAGTGTTTTTCAGAGATATCTGTCCCTCAAGTGTTCATTCCTCTAATTCTGGTTTAATACATGAGTTCCACATTGTAGGTCAACTCCAAAAAAATGGCAGTGGCTCCCTGGAGTGCTGTGTTGAGGGATTGGAAAGTTTCAGTTTGATTCAAAGAATGATAGCTGTGACTGATTACTGATAGCTGCCTTGAGCAAGAGACTGGTAAATGGTAGCAGGTATTCCACGCATGTGGGCATTTCTTTTGCCCTAAATTTGGACCATGGATCTAATCCTTACCATGAGATGTTAAATCCTTTTCTTCCCTGTTCCTGGCATATAGTCAGTATACATAAAGTCTTGTTCAAACAAATCAACGAACCCCTATAACTCATCTTAGGGCTCTTTTCTTATCTTACACACTAATTGGTTTTCATATTGTCTTTGGGATGGCAGACCTTGATTCTTGTCTCCACTCTAGGACTGAGGGCAAGGAGGCTCAGAGATGTTAACTGGCATAATGGGAATCACACAACTCCTAAAAGTTAGAAGAGGACTACAAGGGAAGTTGTCCAAATCCTTGGCCAGCTTTCTCATTTTTAACAAAAGTCACCTAGGTACAGGTCATTTCAGAACCTACTCCTGGGGTGTCTGATTAACTTGCAGAGTCCTGAACTGGGGTCTCTGGAGGAGGATTCTGCAAAGCAAAGAACAGGAAGTTTAGGTGACTTATCCAAAGCCATCCAGTTACTCATGGTGGTGCCATTTGAGTTGAGGCGCTGCTTTATGGTAGTAGCAACTAAGTAACCACAAATGTAATCACTGCCACAAGAAGACAGGGGGTCTCTGACACTAGCTGTGTTGGCTCATCTGGAAAAGTCAGACCAGCAAACCTTTCTCAGTCTTAGAGCATTTGGCATAAGTGTCCAGTATTTGCCCCAATTTCTCCCCTTTAATCCATAGTTTTAATATTTGCAGCTGTGTCCCAAATCCAGGGCTTGGCTGATCTTTCAAAGGCCTAAAAATAGAGACTCCTGTTCCCCACCAAGCAATTCTAGAAACCATTTCCCTCTCCCTTCTTCTTGCAGACACCCATGAGATCTCCTTTCCTCAAATAAAATCATGATGAAATCCCAGGAAAAGCCATTGCTTGTTTCTCAGAATGACTTTCCTGCAGACAATAGAGGTACTTTGCTTTCCCCAGAAGCACATAAGAGCTGCAAATTAATTACACAGCATAATTAGCTCCCTTCTCAAAATCTGTGCAGTGGGCACTTTGCAACAAGAATAGTAATAGTGGACTTTAGATTGCCGCGTTAGTAATGAGAGTTTGTCAGAGGGAAACAGAATTAGTCCAGAGAAAGATTCCATGATAATGAGCTGTGTATAGCATTTTCTGGAGTGTGGTTAATGTTTGCTGATGATAGGCAATGTGATTTGAAGAATGCACCGATTTGGTGTTTTTTTTATTTTTAAATAGTTTCTAATCTTAATATGTAATGCAAAAAAACATATTACTAATTCATCAAATCCGTGGGCTTATAGACATTCTTAGAATCAAGGAAAGTGTATTTTTACCTATCATGATGTGACAAATTACCCTCCAAAACTAACCACTGACATTTATTATCTCAAGGTTTCTGTGGTCAAGAATTTAGGAGCAGCATTAGGTTGGTGGTTCTGATTCAGAGTTTCTCATGAGTTTGTAGTCTAGATGTTAGCCAGAGCTGCAGTCTCAGCTGAAGGTTTGACTGGGGCTAGATACCACTTCTAAAATGGTTTCCTCATGTGGCTGGCAAGTCAGTGCCAATTGTTGACAGGAGGGTTCAGATTCTCTCCAGGTAGGTTACTCCAATGATCTGCCTGAACATCCTCATAACATGGTTGCTGCTTCCTCCAGAGAAAGCAGTTCACAAGAGAGAACTGATTTTATGGCCTACCCTTGGAAGTCCCACACCATCACTTGTGTGGTAGCCTACTGGTTCTGCACTTGAACACAAGTAAGTGTCGGCGAGGACTACACAAGAATGGAATTCCAAGGGTGAGAATTACTGAGACGATTTGGAAGCCGGCTCCCACAGCAAGGCAGGCATGGGTATGATGACGTTCTCATGAAAGGTAAGGAAGCTAGGACACAGAGAGAAGTGACCCTCCCCAGCACACAGCTAGCAAGTGGCAGAGCTAGAATTCTAACTCTAAACCCTAAACTGACTTTCTCAAACCAAGGGAATGTTTTTTCAGTTCAGTGGTCCATGGGAAGAGGGACTGTAAAATCTCCATCTGGAAGAATTTCTTGCAATTTAAGATTTGGGAAGATGTGTTAGTTATTTCTGGAGACTTTTTCTTCTATTTGCTCTTTCTTCTGATATTTGTGAAAGGAACCCCAAAGAAAAAGGCTACCTCCCTATCTAAGGATGATGTTTTTTGTTTTAAAGAGGTGTCAAGGAACGACTCCTGCTCGGATTTGCCTGAGATCCAGAATGGCTGGAAAACCACTTCTCATACAGAACTTGTGCGGGGAGCCAAAATCACCTACCAGTGTGACCCCGGCTATGACATTGTGGGGAGCGACACCCTCACGTGCCAGTGGGACCTCAGCTGGAGCAGCGACCCCCCATTTTGTGAGAAAAGTAAGAGACTTATTTTCTTCCTCTAGGTCAGTAAATGGTAAACCCATCCCGTGAGGTGCTTTTTGCATAGATGCAGTTAACTTATTTAATGTAGAATCGCCCTCCCTCCAACTCATTGGTGTGGCTCACAAAGTTGTAGCTCTAGGGCAGGAATCTCAGACTCAGATGCCTTCAGCAGGCAGAAGAGAATGTAAAGGAGTGAAATAGGTTGGGTGTGAGACAATAGGGAGTGGTGTGGACTGTGGTGAATGGTAATACATGTAGCACATATAAAAACATCATTCAAATTCAGTTCTTTAATATATCTAGAATAGCCAAGCAAAACAAGTCTAAGTTGGCCCCTGAAGTTCCTGTTGAATATCCCTATGGTGTATAACAAACTTTATACAGACGGCACCCATCCCAGCTCCCTGATTCCTTCTGCCTGCTCTCTGCTCCTACTTGGGGTTAAACATGTCTGGTGACAGCTGAATCTAGTATATTGAGAAGGGGTGGAAAAAGGAAGTGCTTCTGGCTTTTACACTTAGTGGCAGGGGGAGGATTTAAAATTGGAAATAGCCTCTCCACACACCACCCTCAGCCATTTGCTTCCACCTCCTACAACAAGTTCTAGTGCACAGCCCTCTTGCTGGGTACCTTAGATACTTTGACAGAGCTATTAAGCATGACGTGAAGCACCAACTTCACAGTAATAGATAATAAATGTGAGCAGAGACAGAGAGTAGCGGGGTGGGGGGTTATGAACAATTCTTAGAAACATCCCAACATCAAAGTAAATTCTTTCTAATTATAGAAACATGAGAGAAGTTGCTAAGGATCCACAAAATCGGTTATATAAACAGATCTATTTGTTTCACAAAAATCTGCTGGTTGTGTGTGTGTCGTTGCGTGTGTATGTGACGTGACGTGACCCACCACCAGCTCATGAATGTGATATCTGTCATCATGACTTAAAACAAATTATTTTTTCATTTTAATAATTTATTTATTTATATATATTTTACATCATTGTTCATTTTTGTATGATGTTTGCTTTCTTTTCTCAGGTGCAGTCCCCATAGAATTCCCACCACCACTTTACCCCTGCACCATCACCGTAGTCCCTTGTGCTCTTCCCGCCCTCCCTCGTTTTGATCTCTCTCCCTCCCCTGCAGAATGTCTCTGGTTTATATTTGTCAGTTTGTTTTTGTTGTGTTGAGTTGTGTTTTTTATTGTTATTTTTCCCCCTGATCCTTTATTTGATTCCCCTGTATTCCTACTATAAGTCAAATCATCCGATATTTTTCTTTTTCCTTCTGACTTATTTCACTGAGCATAATACCTTCTAGAAGAATTTAAAACCTTGGAGAAGACATAAACTAGTTCTTCTGAGTTTCCTCATCTGCCTCAATTTTTGCCAAGAAAAGGACCAAATTAGAGCAAATAACTTTGCGCCGAGCCCGACTCGTGTGGGTGTTTGTGTTCACACGCAGGAAGTCCCTCTCACCCTCCATCAAGCCAGGGACCCGCCCGCCCGTGGCTTTCCCTTCCAGGGAAATGAGGGCAGAGGGACTCCTCAGGAGAATGGGGTGCCCCGGAAGTGCCTGGCTGTTATGAATGCCTCTCAGCGGTTACCGCTTTGACATTAAAAGACGTGTGTGGTTGGGTGTGAGTGTGTGACATGGGTGATGGGGTCAAGAGGTACAAACTTCTAGCTATAAAATAAGTTGTTGGATGTAACGTGTGGCCTGGGGACTCTAGTTAACGATATTGTAATGCATATTTGAATCTTTAAAGTTCTCATGAAAAGGAAAAAAATGGTAACTTTGTGGTAACCACACTTTTTGTGGCCATCATCACACAGAGTGTGCAAATATGGAATCTTTATGTCGGAACCTGAAACTAATGGGATGTTACAAACTAGACACGCTGCATTTTTTAAAAATACATAATGAGTAAATATATAACCATATATTAAAATTACACGAGTAGCAAATGATTACTTGTAGGACTCAAGAGGCAGTAAAATCATGAGCTAGAGAGTGAAAATTGTTTACAATCATCTGCTCCAGAGATGATGCCAGTCTTAAAAATTCATTCAAATTGCTCCAATTGGAAGCATATGATATGCACCTATATGAATATGTGTGTGTGCTGTGTATGGACATAAAAATATTCACACAGAAGTAGACGCAGATACATTTTATCATCACAGAGAGCAATCGATAGAAACTGCCTTATGACTGCTTTTCCTCTCGACTCAGAAACATGGACCTTTTCAGACCAGACGTACTGTCTACTTCATTCTTTTTTAATTGGTTTATTGTTGTCCTTTTATCTGTATTGATTTTTTAATTTAAAAAGTAGTGGATGCTCTTTTTATGACATTCAAACACTGCATTTGGCTGTCATTAATGGTTGCTCCGGGTTTCTGGAAAAGGCTGTTCTATGATGTTTAACTCTTGCCCTGTCAAAGGATTTGTATCGTCTCTTTCTTTTTCTAATGACTGTATAAGTAGCCAGGCAATGTACAACCTTGTACACAGATCTTTGGGCCCTGATGCAAATGTTTCTTTGGGCAAATTCCTGGATGTGGAATTAAATTCAAGTCCCTTTCATCCTGGTCCCCCTTGGGGGACACAAAATGCGTTACCTTCCAAAGGGAGAATAACTTAGGAAACGTTCTAGATCATTCTTCTAGATCAATTCTGAGCCAATCTGTGATGTCAGGAGCCCTAACCCCACTTGGTCTGCTTTCGCCCTGTGTGTGTAGTTATGTACTGCACCGACCCCGGAGAAGTGGACCACTCAACGCGCTTGATCTCGGACCCTGTGCTGCTGGTGGGCACCACCATCCAGTACACCTGCAACCCGGGCTTTGTGCTGGAAGGGAGCTCTCTGCTCACTTGCTACAGCCGAGAAACTGGCACACCCATCTGGACGTCCCGCCTGCCCCACTGTGTCTGTGAGTCTGTTACTGGCGGAGCCTGGTGCGTGGATCAGGGCTGGCCTCCTCGGTCACGGTAGAGGGCTGGGCTGCTAGCGGAGGCCTTCCTGCCCCTGGGAGCGCGTGTTGTTATGACTACCATGGGGAAGCAGCTAAGAGAGACTGAGGGCGTGGATACTCAGATATTTACGGTAAACTTACCAGGTAGTTTGCAAGATCTCTGGCCAAGTTTCCCTCTGCACCTCCTTCGGGTTCCAGATCACACAGCTAGTTCACAGGGAACACTAGTGGCAAACCCAGACCTGTCTGACTCTGTTTAAAACTGAGCGGTCCAGGCAGCACTGACTAGGGTGCGTTTAAACTGCCCTTGTCCTGACCTTCATGGGGCCATCAAAGCAATGTTTGCTTTGAAAATAGCTGATGGGAGTATCCCAATATTACCTCAATTAAAAGTAAATAAATGATAATTTTTTTAAAAGAAATTAAAATGAAGAACTTTAAAAAAAATTGTTAAAGAAACTAACATTTGGGGCATGGTTGGGTAGTTCACTTTGGCTATACAGATATTTCTCAAATATATCTGTCAAATAAAATTTGAAAAAATATAGAATAAACACATCTTAGGTTTGTTTACCAAAAAAAGCTCCATAAAGGTTTCTAAGATCTCTCTGAAGAATGGGGTTCTCATTCTCACCAGCAGTGGGGTGAGGAAGGCTGCCCAGAGCTCTCTACCCTGATGGCCTGCGGGACCACCTGGGGGTTTGAAAACTCCCTGAAGAGTCTCATGCCATGGGCTGGGGTGGAGCCTGAAGCAGCCTGAGCTCCCGGGTTTCTGCTGAGCCCTGGAGTTCAGAACCATCGCCTCAGGAAAGCGTGAGGCTCTGCAGAAGGAACAGAGCCTCGAAGGTTATTTGGGGTTTAGAATCAGCAGCAGCACTGACACCTCCTATGAGTGTGTTATGAACACGCCCTTAGGGGCACAGCTATCTTGAGCTGCAGAAGCTGCAAGGAGGCCTGAAATGGTTGGGGAACCAAGAGTTTAACTTTAAAAGCATAAAAAAAAGTAAGTTTTTCACGAACTCATCTACACCGATGTGATCGTGCTGAGAACAGTTAAGTATTTGGGTAACTCCTGCAGGATCTGAGTTTTCTGCCTCTCACAAGTCCCTCCGGCAGGCTCCACAAGCTTTGCTGAACCTGCAAACAAGTAACCCTGAGATTTAGGTGGGCAACAGCCATTGCTGTTGGAAGATAACTGGAAAGC
>PVIJ01023718.1:0-13707 GCA_004024925.1 Scalopus aquaticus
TCTGCATCAGGCGTGTGTGGCTGCATGACTGTGGGGTCCCGCTGCTCGCCCCGGAGGCCGTCTCGGGGTCACTGCCAGTCGCAGACCCTGGAGCCTCCAGCGGCTCCGTCCGGGTCGCCCTGCCCAGCGCCGCGAGTCCCCTCGGTCTGTTTGCCCCTCGCCCTCCGTCGTTTGGCTCGCGCTGCTCTGGCGTGTGCTCCGGAACGGCCCCTCCAGCCCCCAGAGGCCGGCTTGCGGGGCCGACGCCCCTCCTCGCAGGCTCGGCGCTCTGTGTTAGAGGCTGGCCCTGGACGCCCGCGGCCCGGGTGCAGGCCCCCTCGGCGCCTCTCCTGCGAGGCCGTCTCAGCCCCGCTCTGCAGCGGGCTCCCCAATTAACTGCGCTAATTGCCAGCTGATTGCTTTTTCCACAAGGCCTGGGGCGTGAGCTGCTCCACATACGATCTAATTAGGCGGCTCCTCTGAGGCAGCAGTTTGTGTGTTTTATTTATGTCTTTTAGTTACTGGTGTTCCCGCGGGCTCCCCGCCCCAATCACCGTGAGGGCGGGGCGGGAGGGAGCAGGCCGAGCCCCGGGCCTCAGCGGGCCCAGGACGTGGGGCGGGCACGGCTCCGCAGCGCGAGTGGCGAGGGGAGCGCGGCCTCGGCGGGGCCGTGGTCTGTGCCCCACAGCCCTTCCCAGCGGGCGTGACGGCAGCTCCTCCCCGCAGACGGCGGCGTCGCCCGGCTCCGAGTCTACGGCACCGGGCACAAGGACTGGATGGCCACTAGCGCCACGGAGCCGCTGGACCTGGTGGCCATCGCCTACGGGGGCGCCTGCGTGGGCTTCAGCGACGCCCACTTTGGGCACCCAAACAACATGATCGGTGAGGGGCCCGGGACCGTGGTCGGGCGGTGGGCGGGCCTGGCGCGCGGCTCTGCGGAGGCCCGTGTCCACGCCGGGGCCGAGCGTTCACGACGGGAAGCAGATCCGGCGTCCCCCAACGCGGTGCGAGCAGCGTCACGAGGGAAAGAAGTCGCGCAGCCTGCAGCCGTCGGAGACCCCGAGGCGCCCCCAGCGGCAGCGCCCCCAGCCTGGCTGCCCCTTGCTGCCCCCGCCGCAGCGACGCCGTGTGGTTTTTCCGCAGGAGTGGGCAAGGCCGAGTCCATGGCCGACGGTTGGGAGACCGCCAGAAGGTGGGACAGGCCCCCGATAGTAGAGGCAAGAAGCTCCAGACCCCGCGGTTTAAGGTTTTTCTAAAAAGTGACGTTTTAACTTTCGGTCTCCGTCTGGGAAGCTCTTCGGCCGCCGCTGGGCGCTGTCGCGAGGCTCCTCGCTGCTCCGCGTTTCGGGAATTCCCTGCGGTTTTGTTTCAAGGCCAGGGCGGAGGCGTGGGAGGCTGGCTGTGGCCGGCTGCTCGGGCCGGAGGGGCGCCTCTGTCTGTCAGGCAGGCCATGCCGTGGACAGCGGGCCCCGGAGAGGCTGCTGACCTGCCGGGCAGACACAGGTGGGGGGCAGAGCGGCTTCCCCTGCGGGGCCCTGGACTCAGCACCAGCGCCGGCCTCGGGCAATTTCCCATCCCCTGGTGCGTCCCGCTGGCGGGGGCCGAGGCTCGTGGGTAGACGCAGGCCGGGCAGCGCCGCCGGCGGGCAGGTCTGGCCGAGAGACGGGACTGGGCCGGGCGGGCGGGGCAAGGCCCGTGGGCCGAGACGTCCTCGGGGCAGTCGCCGCTGGTGTGGAAATCCTACGAGGGCTGTGTCCTTGGCCAGCGCCCAGGACCCCGACAGGCGAGGGCGTCTCGGGGTGACACCAGGGGCCTTGGGCCCGCAGGCGACGTGCAGGCCGCGGGGTCCCTCCTGCGGGGGCGCAGGGGCTGCGTGTGTCAGCACCCCCCGCGGGTCCTGGGGCTCCCGGGCCGCTCGGGCTGACCGTCCTTTCCCGACCGCAGAGCGACGAGAGCGGGGCCCTGCTCGCCCAGGGCTGCGAGTGGGCGGTCTTCCGGCTGGCGCACCCCGGAGTGATAACTCAGATCGAAATCGACACAGAGCACTTCAAAGGTAACCGCGTCGTCCTGGGGTGCCGCGGGGGGCCGGGCAGAGCGCCTGGCTGCTCCCCGGCTCAGGGACGGAGGGAGGGCGGGGAGGGCGCCTGCCCACGCGAGGTTCCCGAGCAGACTGGGGGTGCCCGGTTCTCTCCGGGCTTCGCTTTAGGTTAAGGTGGGGCCACTTGAAAAATCACCCACTTCCACTAGTGAAAAATAGCCGGACAGGCAGCCCTGATCTCCGTTTACTTGTAAGATACTCCCGCGGTGTTGAGCTGAGAGCTTGAGAGGGGTGTCGGCGCCTCTCCCTGTTGGGGGCGGCCCCGGCTGGGCGTCGCGGGGTCACAGCTCCTGGGCGGGGTGGCCGTCAGGCTCAGAGCTTCGAGGCCGGCGGCCAAACGAGTCATCACGAACACTCAGTTGTTACAGGTTACGACGGGGCTGCGGGGCGAGTCTCAGGCTGGCACCGCTGCGGCCCCACTCCAGCCCCGGCCAGGGAGCTCTCTCCTGCCTCCCGCTGCCCCCTCAGCAGTGGGCTTCAGTGGATCCGCCTGTTCTGCTCCCCACTGTCTCTGGGGAGTCCTCTCACCCCCCACCTCTGGCCTGCACCCCAGTTCTGGTGTGCATAAAGAAAAATAATCTTTAGGGAGAAAATGACTCACACACAAAAGGTCGCGTCTGGGCACCAGACACACTGTGTTCGCGAGGAGGCTGGTCACCGGGGCCGTGACCTCGGGCAGACCCTCTCAGGCAGCCTGACCGTGGAGGCCGGCCTGCCCAGCGCCTCCTGCCCAGCCGCCGCCCGCAGGGCCTGCTGACGCGCCACTGCCTCGCGGGGAGGCTGCTCTTCCAGAGGAGTCCGGAACGCGCCGTCGTCCGCAGGGAGAGCTCAAAACCGCCCGCTTCGTGGGGAGCAGCTGAGACAGACAGGCAGCTGCCCGGACGTCCGGGCGCCCGCGCCCCAGCTGCAGTGTCCCCGCTCCGCTGCCGGCCTGCGAGTGCAGGGCCGAGCGGGCGTCTGCCGCCAGGCAGCGGAGCCCACGCAGCGTGCGGGCGCGAGGACACGGCGGGCGCGGCCGTGCCGGACCCCAGCGTCCCGGGGTGCCCCACGCGCGCCGCGCGCCTGGCTTTTGTCCGGAGAGAGGCGTGGCGGTGTTTGCCGCGTGCCCGCTGGCCTGGAGGAGCTGGGGGCACGCTCGGACCGGCCTCTCTGCCCGCACAGGCAGCTCTCCGGACAGCTGCAGGCTGGACGGCTGCGTCCTGACGGCCCAGGAGGAGGAAGACATGATCAGGCAGAAGTGGGACCTCCCCGGCCACAAGTGGAAGCCGCTGCTCCGCGAGACCAAGGTCAGTGGCGGGCCCCTGGCGGGCGGGCCTCCCCGCTGCCCCCAGGGCCGACATGCGGCCTCCGCTGGCGGCGACGCGGCTCCGAGGAGCGGAGCTGTGCGTAGGTGTAGCAGGCTCTGTTTTCTCCACGTCAGCAAATTTTGTTTTAAGCCACCGGGTGCAAATGATGCCACAGGTGCCTGTGTAGGGCTCTAGTGGCGAGGCCACCTGTGGGGTGCACGCGAGGGCCCCGTAGGGCCGTGCCTGCGGTCCGAGGGGCTGCCCCAGGGTGGCGACGGCCCGGGCGAGCCTGCTGCTCGCTGTGCGCTGGGTCCTGCACTCAGTTAGCGGTGGCAGCACGTCGGGGACGCACGCGCACGCCGGGGACGCGCACGCACGCCGTCCCACTACTGCGCCTGGGGACACTGCTCATTGCTCTTTGGTGAACCAGTTTCTCTCCAGTCAAATAAAAGGGTCCCAGATAACAGATTTAATTAAGTTTTTGGAGGAATCTGCCAGTTTCCTTTAAATGAATTAAATCACCACACTGATCGGGACAAACTTGTCCACACACTCGGTTTTATTCGCTTCCTCCATACACTGCAGTGACGCCCACTCCACCCCTGATCACGCGGTCTGCGTCTCCAGGGCAGTCCTGCCGGGCCTCTCCTTGGCCGCGAGGCGCAGCCTCTGGCTTCCGCGCCCTGCTGCGGCTCTGGCCCCCGGGCCGTGCTGCTGTGTCAGCCCTGCAGGGCGCCGGCTCAGGGAGGCCTGCGCGGGGCGCCTCCCCCAGCGCCCTCTGCTGTCTTCCAGCTTTCCCCCGCCGCGAGCCACCTGTTCGACAGCCTGACGCGGGAGCTGCAGGACGTGGTCACGCACGCGCGCCTCACCATCTTCCCCGACGGCGGCGTGAGCCGCCTGCGCCTGCGCGGCTTCCCCAGCTCCATCTGCCTGCTCCGCCCCCGCGAGAAGCCCATGATGCGGTTCTCCGTCAAGGCGGGGTTCAGAGCGAACCTCTGAGCCCACCGGACCGCGAGGTGACAGCGCCCAGTCGGCTCCTCTTATGGGGGTTTGGGCAGCCGAACCCCCCGGCGGTTAATAAAGCGGTCACCTCCGGCGGGCCCTGCGCCGTCGTGTGCGGGGCGGGGCGGGGCGCTGCGCCGGGCTGCGCGGGTCGCGGTTTGTAGCGCGCCTTAGATGCTGGCGCTTGCCCATATCGCGCTGTCCCTGCCGCCAGTGTGGCCTCGGCAGGTGGCCCAGACGCCCCAAACCCTGGGAAGTGTACCCAGCTGGGGACTGGCTCTCCGGGGCCAGACCAGGGAGTGGCTGCCCCAAGGAAGGTGAATCCGGTGCTACCCTGGAGACGCCCGGCGCCGCCTGCTTCCAGACTGTTCCTCCCGGAGGCGGGCGGGCCGGCCCTGCTGCCCCGGAGGGCGTGGAGGCAGGTGCTGGGGGGTTGCTCTCCCGCAGCCCCCCTTCTCTCCCTCGGCGCCCACAACGCCCTTGCTGTCCGGGCTCTGTGTCGCGCCTCTCCAGGGCGGGCCGGCGGTCACAATCGCGGGGCGCGCGTCAGCACCGGTGGGGATCATGGGGCGCGGGGTGCAGGCGCCGCAGTCCCGCGCCGGCACCCTGGCCGCCCGGCTGGCTGGAGCGCGGCGTGAGCGGCGGGCGTGTGGGCGGAGGCGCGGCCCCCGCGGGGCGGGGCGGGCATGGGCGCGCGCGGGCCCTACGTGCTGGTGGACACCACGCCCGCCAAGACCATCCTGGTGTACCGCAACGGGGACCCGTTCCATGCGGGCCGCAAGTTTGTGCTGTCGCGCCGCCGCGTGCCGTCCTTTGAGGCGCTGCTGGAGCAGCTCACCGAGCAGGTGGCCGTGCCCTTCGGCGTGCGGCGCCTGTTCACGCCGGTACGCGGGCACCTGGTGCGCGAGCTGGACGCGCTGCAGTCCGGTGGCCAGTACGTGGCTGCCGGGCGCGAGCACTTCAAGAAACTCGAGTAAGTGGGGCCGCTGGGGGCGCCCGTTCCCGAGGGTCTGAAGGGGCGGGGCGGGCGGGGGCGGGACCCTCTCCAACGCACGGTCCCGGCCTCCTCCCCAAAGGCCCGGCCTCGCCGGAGCAGCCACGGGCCAGGCCGCGCAGGCCCCTGCGCGCGGGGGCGCATCCCAGGGGGCCGCAGTCCCCCTGCTTCGAACACTCGGCGTCAGCTGTGAGAAACGCGCCCTGGGGCGGGGCCGCCGGGGGGTGGCCCCCCCTTCGCTGCACGCTCCTGAGGGGCGGCCGCTCTGCTTCACCCTGAGGGGGCTTCACAGGGGGCCCTGGATCGGCGCGTTTGCCGACTGCCCACAAATGGCCACGGCCAGCGGGACCCCACGTCCCGCTCTTCGGCCAGGCGACAGTGAGGGGCATGGACCGGGCCGGCCTCCCCCGCGAGGCTGCGTTGGCTGCTCTGGGGCGGGGCGGGGCGCGCCGCCCGCAGCCCCCGGCCTGTCTGCGGAGGTGCGGGGTTGGGGAGGACCCGGGCGCTTGCTGCAGCTGCCTACCTGGGCGCCTGGTCGGGAGAAGCCAGCCACCACCGTGCGGCCTGCCAAAGAATTATTTTCACCTTTGGGCTATTTAAAAAGTTTTTGACCCCAATTTCCGTGGCCGAGCGTCTGGGCGCGGGCGCTCTGCGTTCTCCCGTCGCCGCGGCTCGCTTCAGGCCGGGAAACTCGGCGCTGTCCTCGGGTCTCTGGCCGGGAAGGCTCCGCCTCCGGGCACAGGTCCCTTCCTGCTCCTCTCCCCGCACCCACCCGCACGCCCTGCGCCGCCCCCGCGGCTTCCTTAGGCCAGCTCGGGGCGGGCCTGCGGACCCGCCTCACACCGGCTCACCGAGTTTCAGAGTTACATGGTTTAATTTCTCATCTTTACAATCTCCGTTGGGTTCCTTCTCAAATCTCTCTGCCGTGCGGGAGACCTTCTCGGCCCTGGACACATTTGCGGACGGGCGGGTGAGCGGAGTCCATCTGTGCGTCTGCGCCTCCAGCGCTGGGGCGCTCTGCCCTGCTGCCGCGGCTCCTGGCCCCGCCCACCCTCCTGGCCTCCCCGCTCTTGGCCTGCGGTGACCCTGTTTCTGTGGGGTTTCACTTGAGGGAACCGCTGCAGGCTGCGGTCAGAGAGGGCTCCCGCCTTACCCCCAGTGCCCAGGCCTCCTGCAACGCTGCTCTGGCCTCAGCCAACCACCTGCGTTTCCGAACACCCAGATCTGACTCTGTGACCCAAATCCTCGATGCCATTTGCAAAGACACAAAGGCGACACGTGAAGTCACAGTCGCGGGGCAGCGTTTGGCCGGTGCGGGGCCCCGGGGCTGCGCACGGTGCTGGCCCGTGTCCCCACGGCCAGAGTCTGCTCCGGTGGCTGATGTCCTCTGGTTTTTTTCGGGTTGAGCGACCACATGCTACAGGCTGACTTTGAACGTTGAAACCTGACCCAAGGTGGTGACTTCGGAGGCGACAGGTCACCAGGAATGGGGTTGGTGACCCTGAAGGGAGAGACCCCAGGGGCCTGTCTCTCCCGAGGGCCCGGTGGCCTTGCCCTCGGAACCCTGGGCTCGACACGAGGGATGAACTCGCCGCGGGCCTCCCGGCCTGGGCGGCGTTGTCAGAGCGGCCGGCGCGGCCGAGACCCCTGCAGGTGCGCGGTTGCGTCCCTCCAGATCCGGGACCCTCAGCGCCGGCGGCGTCTCCGCACACACGGCCTCCAGGCAGCTTCGCAGGGGATGTGCGGCCGCAAGCGCGTCGGCCCCGCCCGCATCCCCGCAGAGCTGGCTCCTCTCGGTGAGCAGGCGCGGAGGCTGGGCTGCGCCTGGGGCTCGTGCGCTCCGAGGCCCGGCCGCCCGCCTGCCGCTCGCCGCTCTGGTGGAGACGTCTGAGCCTGTAGAAACGTTCGGACTGAGACAGGCTTTGGCGTTCCCCAGACCTCCGCGGCTCTGTCTTCAGCTGGAGGGGCCCGGGCGGGGCGTGGGGCCCCCACCCGCCGGTGCGGTGCCCGCACTGCCGTGGACAGGCGGGGCTTGCCCGGGAAGTTCGGCGTGGAGACGTCGGATTCCATTTCCTCACGGTTTCTAGCCCAGTGGCGTGTGAATTCGGAATCCAGGCTTCGGAGAGCCGAGCGCGGCGGAGGCCCTGGCTGGCATCCTGCCGCCTCCGGAGCCAGCGCCGCCGCGTGTGCGCTGGAGTTGCTGAGCCACTGAGCAGTTGAAATTAATTTTCACCAGCAAATAATCTCCTAATTGTGCCACCAGCGAAGGGGCGTGAAGTGAAGCCTGAAGACGGGCTCGCCCCTCGGAGGCCCCGCGGTGCCGGCGCGGGGCGCGCTCTGCAGACACAGAAACAGACCCCAAACCCGGCATCGCGCACATGCCCTGTGGTGCCAGGAGGAAATAAATTTGAGATGAAGAACATAATTTTTTCCTCTATAAAACAAAATTACAGGCTAATAATTACTTTTCAGAAAAGATAAATATCCTGTATCCTGCAAAGGTGAGAATTACTGATTTCTTCTGTGGAGAAAGCCCTTGGCACAACCGCTACGTGGACCTTGGGTGTGCGCGTGCATGTGTGCACGTGTGCACGTGTGGGCATGTGTGTGCGCACACACGTGTCTCCATGTGTGGGCATGTGTGCATGTGCTCGGAGACCCCAGGGGATGGAGCTGTGACGGGAGCACCATCCCCCTCATGCATGGCTATGGCTGAGCTATAAAATGAGTACACGCTCGTGTGCACACTGCCTTCCCGCGTGCGCACCGCCCTCCCGCGTGCACGCTGCCTTCACTGTTTGTGCCCAAGGACCAGCGGGCACCCGGGCAGGTGGAGCGTAAGAGGCACGTGGCTTCCGTGTGGGTGCGACGCCGGCCCTGCGCCCTCCATTCCAGCTGCTGGTTGTCGTGCTGTCGAGAAGAGGCTCCCGTTTCCCGTCTAAATATTTTCCTTCTAATTATGTTTTTCTTTCTTCTTTTGCAGCTATATTCATATAGTTCCCAGAAAACCTGGAAAGATGAGGAAGTTGAAGGAAGTGAGTTGTCTGCTAGCTACTAGGGGTGGCTAAATTGGATGATCTGGTAAAAACTTAAATGTCAATATTGAATAGTGGAAGTTTTACAGGAAGCTCCTGGTGCGTGTTCAAGCCGGTCCATGGTAAATGCTGGACGGTGAGGACCCGAGCCGCCGTCGGGGGCGTGGTCTCTGAGGCGCCGTCGGGGGGCGTGGTCCTGCGGCTCTGTCAGGGGCGTGGTCTGAGGCCTGCCAGGACCCTTACTTGTGCAAGCTTTCACTTATGCTTTTTGGGATTTGGAAAAGTTATTTTAAGTCATACAATGTTGAAGCTAATTATAATACTAACTTCAAAGGTTTCCCCAGGTTTTTGGCATTTTTGGTTTTGAGAGACACGTGAGAGCGCTGTAGGGCGAACCTCCCCCTGCTGTGCGGGGCGCACTCCCCGCCCTGTGGCCCCAGACGGCCGCACTTCCCGCGGCTCGGGCTTGCCCACGCGCGCGCGTTGCGCAGGCTGTGGCCTTAGCGATGAGGGCGCCGTCTACACTTTGCTTCTTGCGAATCCGTGTCCTCAGCCACACACACGCCGCACGCGCGCTGCCCTGTCCCTGCGGCCTTCGGCCCTCCGCCCCTCTCTGTCCGTCCCCTCCGTCCCGGCATGTCCACGGCCGCGGCGGGGTCCCTGTGGCGCGCACCCCCCCGGGCGTCTCGTCTGAGGCTATTCTCCTCTCACAAAAGCAGTGATTGCAGGGTGAGGGGCGGCTGCCGCGGGCACCTGGCGCTGATTAGAGCTTGGCGTGGGCGCTTCCCTCCTGGAGAAGGAGGCGCAAGGTTGCTGAGGTGGTGAAGGTGGCGAGGAGAGGGCGGGACAGAAACTTGTGTTCAAGGCAATCCAAGCAGTTTGGAGAGGAAAAGCATCTTTAGTGTAAAGAAAGGAATCAGCGCAAATGGCACTGGGGTTGTAAAAGCCCAACTGCCCTGTGGTTCCCGAGGAGGGTGTGGGCGGGCGCGGCACTTGGGCAGCCCTGGAGAAGCAGAGGTGCTGCTGCCCGCTCGCCCACCCCAGCATGGACGGCCCGACAGCTCTGCCCAGCACCCAGGGCCCGAGGTGCTCAGCTTGGCCGCCTCCTGGGGGGCACCGAGTCACCCAGCATGGGGTGCCCTGTCCCCCCCGCTGAGCCAGCCCGGGCTTTTAGGGTCCTGATGGAACTTTGCAAAGGGCTGACGTCAGCTAAGCGGATCACAGAACCCCGCCATGGTTCTTTGTTTGAAGATTTGCACGCACGCTACTAAGCACACAGCACCGGGCGGGAAGGGGAGGGTCCCAGCCCGCGACCGCGCCTCGCCTGGGGGCAGCGTGAAGCCGGCGGTGGGGGTGTGAGGTGAATGAAGGCGGCATCAGGATTTCCCGCCCCACCAACATTAGATTTAAGGATGGGCACCTGCGGTCTTGCACCTGCGCCTCATGGTGCGTGCGTGTGCGTGGGTGGGCGCCCCGGCCTGGAGGCCGAGGATATGTAAGGGCGGCGTCAGCGGCTCAAGCGGAGCTTGATAGAAGTAGCCGCGGAAGCAGGCCCACAGGAAGTGAAGATTCTCGGGGGGCGGGACCCCTCGCCTGCCCTGCACCTGGCTGCCTCACTGCAGACAGGTAAGTAAAAGCCTGCAGAAGCCGCTGGGGGCTCCGGTCTCGTCCGGACCCGTCTGCCTGAGCGCAGGGAGCCTGCCTGGAGCCTGCTGGCCCAGCGGGGGCCTCGCCGGGAGTCCCACAGGGCGCAAAGAAGGGCACGGCCCATCCGGCAACGCGGAGCCCCCCGAACCCGCTGTGGCCGGGGCGGCAGGTCGCGGTGCCTCTTGACGAGAGGGGCGGGTGTGGGGCCGGGCCACCAGCAGGGTCTGCGGCCGGTCAGCGGGAGTCTGGAGGGGAAGGGAGCAGCGTGGGGGCAGTGGCCAGCGGCCTGACGGGCTGGGGTGGACGTTCCGGTGTGGCCGCCGGGCAGCCCGCAGCGCAAGGAGGGCTGTGGGGCCAGTGGCGCTTGGCCGGCCTGTGGGGTGGAGAGGGTGGGGGCAAAGGGCTCCTGGGGGCCAGCCTGCTGGAGCGACGGAGCCTCTGGGGGCCCTGCAGGGCTGTCTCCGGGCTCGTAGCCGGCCGCGGGTCGGGTGGCCGCGTCCTGAGGGGCCCTGGGCTTACCTGCCGCTGCCCGCGAGCAGAGGGGCAGGTGCCGGGTCCCCGCCCCCCAGCCCCCGCGTGTCTGAGCAGGAGCCGGGTGGTGGCCATCTGGGGAGGGGCGGCGGCCGCTGGCCCTGACCCGTCTGCCAGCCTGGACTGCGCCTGAGTCTGTTTATTTCCAGATCAGGCCGGTGGCGCACTGCGACATCAACGTGCCCTCCAAGTGGCAGACGAGCCGCCGCCCGCCCCGACACATAAAGTGAGCTCCGGGGGGTCTGGGTGGGAGGGGCCGGCCTGCCCGCAGTCGCGCTGCCCTGAGCTCTCCGCGGCCTGCACCTGGGCTGCCCAGGCAGGGCACCGCACCTTGAGGGCCGGTTTTCTCCCGTTTCCGACGGGCGTGGTTTCTACCCGCCTCGCGGCTGCAGCGGAGCCCTAGTTTTCAGACGTTGTGGTCTGGCTCAGGGCGGGCGGCTTGAGTTTCCTGAGGCGCTGACCGGCCGGCCCCAGCTGCCCCCCGCCAGCCCGGTGTGGGCTGCAGCGCTAGCGCCCGGGTGCCGCCTGCCGGGCTCAGAGCCCGAGATTCTGGGTGTTTCCGGAGGCGCCGCTCCGGGCTGGCGACTGTCTCTTCCTTGCAGTGTTTTCACAAACGGAAGGATATTCACGCCCCCGGCGAAGGTCATCATCCCCAAGTTCACGCTGACCGACTGGGACAGCGTGCTGGCCATGGTCGGGGAGAAGGTCTTCCCCCTGGGCGGGGTGCGCAGGTACCGCCCCGCCCCCCGCGGCCAGCTGCGCGTCGTGGGCTGCGGCTGCTCCGCCCGGCGCGGGCGTCCCTCCGGCCACCTCCTGAGCTGGCTCCCACTGCGCTCGCCACGCCCGGGCCCTGCGCAGGTGCGGGGCTGGGTCAGCGAGGGGCGCGGGAGCCCCGCCTGCTGGAGACTCGGCTGGTGGGAGGGACGTCCCGCCGGCAGCGGCGCTGGGGCCCAGCGCGAGCCCCCTCCCACGTCTGTCAGGAGCACGCTCTACCGCGGGGGCCTGCTTCCCTTTCTGGGGGACAGTAGCAGCTGCTCGCGAGGGCGGCAGCACACGCACCCGCAGCGGGGTGCCGGGTGGGGTGCGCCCCGAACCGCGGGGTCAGGGGTCGGCACAGCGCGCGCACCTGGGAGGGGGCTGGCGGAGTTAAAGCAGCAGTCGGGGGTGGGCGGGGAGGGGGTGGCCCCAGGCGAGGGGCAATGGGGGGCTCAGGCGATGGGGAGCGGGCCTGAGGCTGGGGGGTTGCCCGCCTGGGGTGGGTGCAGGAAAGGCTGGGGGGGGTCTGCCCGGTGGGGAGGGGCATGGCTGGGCCGGCGCTGAGGGTCTAGAGTGGGGGCATCTGGGGAGCAGGGCGGCCCCCAGCGGCTGGAGGGAGGCGGCGGCAGACGGTGCTTGTCCTCGGCCAGCGTGGGCAGGACAGGCAGGGGCGGGACCACAGCGTCCAGGCGTGGGGGCAGGGCGTTCGGGTGGTATCTCCGCAGGTCAGGGTCTTCCTCCGCGGTGCCCGTCCGCTGTGGTCAGGCCCAGCAGGCGACCGCCTTCCCTTCTCTCCAAGGAAATGCCGGGCGCCCGCCGGGTCCATCACGGCTCCCCGGCCGGGCTCTGGGGCTCTCGCACCCAGGGCCTGTGTCCCCGCTGGCGTCGGCGGGCCCTCCCGCCCCCACGCCCCCACGCCCCCACGCCCCCACGCCCCCACGCCCCCACGCCCCCACCTGGACGCCGCCCGCCCTCTGGGTGTGTGCTCTCTCCCCCGGCTGCCCAGGCGGTGCCTGCGCGCGGGGCGTCTCCTCCCGCGCCCCCTCGGCACCGCCCAGTGGGTCCGTCTTTAGCCGAGTAAGCGAGTGAGTAAACCTCACCGGAAGGGGGCGCTGCAGAGCGTTTTGGTGCTCGGGAGAGGCCCGTTAACAGCCAACAGGCGCGCCCCGCGTGTGTGAACCAGATGAGCCAATTTTATGAATTTCAGCTGTAGCCAACCAAGCGCACAGACGCCCTCCGGCCTCGGACTTGCCCGTAATGAAAACATTTTGTTGAACAGTAAAGGCCCAGCAGCTGTGCCCACTCCCGCCCGCGGCCTCTCCCTGTCCAGCGGCCGTGGGCACGCGCACCCCCAGCCGCGCCCCTGTCTCCGCAGGCTGTTCACGCTGACCGGGCAGCTCCTGGACAGCTCGGAGAGCTTGCAGGACAACCACTTCTATGTGGCCGCGGGGCTGGAGAGCTTCAAGCGCTGCCCGTACTGGAAGTCCCTGCCAGTGCCCTGCGACGGGCAGCGGTGAGTGCACTGCCCAGAGAGGGCTGCTCGGCACTGGCCCGTGTGGGCAGTCTCGCTTCCTGTGTGTGTCAGCGGGTCTCAGCGAGGGTGGGGGCTGCTGCGTGGACACTCCCGGCGGGCCTGGGGGGATGGGCTGGTGGCAGACGCAGACCCCGGGGGCGGGCACTACCTGCTGCCCTCACTGGGCCTGACCCCCGCAGGGGCTGGGGCCTTTGTGCTGAGGGCGGGTTTGTATGGTGGACCCTGAACCATGGCGGCGAGCCCTGCCCAGCGCTGCCCAGCGCTGCCCAGCCCTGGCCAGCCCACGCCTGCCCTCCTGGGCCAGCAGAGCAGCCGGTCACCAGGTCAGCGATGACTTGGTGGCCACGGCCTGGCCAGCAGACAGGCAGCCTCGGGCTCGGCCTCCCGCAAGCCGGCCACTCAGCCTGGCTCCCTCCAGGCCTGTGGGCCCGTCCGGAGGCCTCCCTGGGCCGGTGAGGGCGGGGGCCGTGCCCGCTGCATGCTGGACCTTCCTGCTGCCTCGCCCCTCAGCCTCTGCCTGTGGGCAAATCCTCAGGGCCCAGGCACGTGCGCTGCCCGCCCCCAGCCAGCTGGCCGCCCCGTGCTGCGGGGAGCAGAGCGCCTGGGGGTGGCCCTGGGTGGATGCCCCCAGGTGGCGCAGACAGCAGGGTGGGCCCCGGGTGACAGAGCCTTTGAGCCAGGCGAGGAGACGGGGTGAAGGGCCTGGGGTGGCCGGACGCCCCACAGGTCCAGCCCTGGCCGTGGGGCTGCCCCTTGTGGGTGCCGGGAGTTCTCCGGTGGGCATGAGCCTGCCCCCCGCGCCCCCCGCGCCCCCCGCGCCCCCGCGCCCCCGCGCCCCCCCCGCG